>CABHPH010144491.1:9954-24334 GCA_902168325.1 Peromyscus nudipes
GAGAGAGAGAGAGAGAGAGAGAGAGAGAGAAAAGAGAGAGAGAGAGGCTTAACATGGCTTAACAGAGGGCCCAGCCTCTTGTTCCATTTCTAAAGTGGTTTAAGTCACAGATTCTCTTTGCATCCCTTCTGTTTCCCCAAGGAAGTGACTTTGAGCCACAGAACCTTCTTGATGGTGTCTATAAAACCTTCGTGAAGCCCCAGCTGCTGGATAGGTGGGGTTGAGGAACCCCAGAGAGTCTGGATCTACCTGCGTCCACTAGAGAGAAGAAGGTTTCCTCACACCCCGGTGAAGCCCTAAGACTACATTCTATCCTCTCAGACTTTACCCCCACCCCCACGGGAGAAGGAAGGATGGCTCTGAAGTATGTGTGTGTTTTCTGGAAGTGCCTGTGTGTTCAGCCCCCTGTTGTAGGGAGTGTAATGGGCCCTCATCCAGGGCAGGGTGGTGGTGGTGAGCAGAATCAGATGTCAGTTACCCCCTCCAGAAGCCATACCGCCTGATAACATAGGCATAAAGGAAGGTGTTTTGTATCCTTTCCTTAAGAAGGCCCTTAAAGTCCTGTAAGTTTTGCCAGCTACCAGACTTCTACTTAAGCCTGTAGATGCTGATAAACAAAGAATCGAAACAAAACAAAGAGGCAAAAACCCCAGGACTGGTGCAAGAGAGCAACACTGAGAACAAATGGTGTTTCAGCTATCGGCTAAAAAGTGTTTTTATCTTTCGGAGAATGGTTGAATACAGTTGCTCAATTGTGCTGGAATAGTCCATTTTTTTTAAGTTAAATGTCAGGTCTCCTTCATATGTGGCACTTATGGCTGTATTATAAAACATGCATGGTTTACAGAATGAGAAAAGTCAGCTCTGTTCATCTGAAGGGCTTATGATGAAACCAGCTCTCTCCCGACACACTCACCCCTTTGTCTGTTTCTGTGCAGGTAACTGTTTCTTCTAACAGTACCTTTATTTACACGATAGGCTCATGGTTCTGTTTGTTAATTTGTCAATATAGACATTACTTGCTGTCATGCTGCTTGGATAGACGAGGAATCGATGCACATATCAGTGTTAATTGCATTATAACGACTGGAGACTGTATTGCTCACTGCTGTCCCAGGCGACCTGTGTGGTTAGAGTGCAGGGCCACCAAGCTTCCTGTTCCTGCAGTGCTTCAGCCCTCTCCCCGGATGGGCTTGAGTTTCCTTCCGCTCACCCACTGCTCTGAGCTGGCCAGAGCATTGGGGTTCTTTTACCTCTTTATTTACATTCTCACTTTGTCAGAATTCTTTAGGAAGTCCTAGTAAAAGTAGGTGGGGATGGGGTGGGGTGTTCTTCGTTCTTGAGTCTTTCGGGAAAGGTGCGCACATCCTGTTGATAGGTGGGTGATGTAGCTGGCTGTAGGAATGAAGGACAGACTGAAAACGTTTCTCTGTTAGGAAGGTTGAAGGAAGGGGCTGTTGTCTTGCAGTTTCCAGCAGGGGTTGAGGAGCCTGGTGTCATTCCATTTTCCCCTGAAGAACCTTGGCTCCTTGTTGAACTAATTCTAAATGGTCTTATAATAAAAACCCGGAGCCAGATAATGGGGTAAATGCTGCAAGATCAGAGGAAACAAACCACAGCCACTTCTCACCTCACCAACTCCTCAGCCAAAAGGGGAAGATCTTGTTCTCCACGAATCCTCAAACTGAACGCCTCTAAGTCCTCAGTCGAAAGACTCTCTAGTTCCTGTCCCCTCACGCCTTATATGCGTTTCTCTGCCCAGCCATTTCACTTCCTATCTCAACCTTCCCAGTGCTGGGATTAATGGTGTGGATACTTCCCAAATACTGGGGTTAAAGGTGTGTGCCACCACTGCCTGGCTCTGTTTCTCTCCTAGACTGGATCAATCTCATGTAGCCCAATGTGGCCTTGAACTCACAGAGGTCCAGATGGATCTTTGCCTCTGAGTGCTAGGGTTAAAGGTGTGTGCCACCACTGCCTGACCTCTATGTTTAATCTAGTGGCTGGCTCTGTCCCCTGACCTTCAGGCAAATCTTATTAGAGTACAACAAAATATCACCACAGCTCCTTTCTTTTTCTGGAAGTTTGTAGTATTGTTTCTCTGCCTCTGAGTTCCTGTGTCAGGTTGGTGAGCTTTGCTGATGGTCACTTTTCAGACATTGGATTACCACTAGGTGGTCCTTTCCACTTACACTATCTCTTCAGGTGTTAGTCAGTGTTCTTTTATCATCATAATCATAGATGTTATTATTATTTGTGTGTGTGCCTGTGGATATGTGTGGTGTATAAACCTGTGTGTTTGTGTGTGTGTGCACAGAAGCCAGAAGAGAACTCTTGAGTGCCCTGCTCCATCACTGACTGAGTTTGGAGCTATGCTGGCAGCCAGCGGGGTTCCAGGGATCCTCTCGTCTCCAACCTACCTCCCAGCCTGGGCTTACAGGCACATATGTGGCCATGGCCAGCTTTCTACCTAGGGGCTGGGGATGTGAACTTGGATGTCCATGCTTGTGCAGCAAGCCTCCTTACCCACTGAGCCATCCCTGATCCTCACAGTGTTCTTGTGCTATAACTGATAATTTTCTTGCCTCAGCTTTTCCTGCCCTCTCCCTTGGGACGCATTTTAGATCAGTGGTTCTCAATGTTCCCAATGTTGCGGCTCTTTAATACAGTTCCTTGTGTTGTGGTGACCCCCCCCACCATAAAATTATTTCATTGTTACTCCATAACTGTAATTTTGCTACTGTTATGAATCGTAGTGTAAATATCTGACACACAGGATATCTGATATGTGACTCCATCCTGACACACAGGTTGAGAAACACTGTTTTAGATCGTAATATTCCTACATCTTTTTATACCTGTTTGTGGTTGTTGGTGCTTTTCATTTGTGTGAGTACATATGTGCACATGTATGTAGAGGCCAGAAGCCAGCCTCAGGTGTTCCTCAGTGGTCTCTCTGGTGTTCTCCATCTAGGTTCTGCTGACTGGCTGGCTAGCAACCCCGGGGATCCACTTGCCTCTGCCTCCCCAGCACTAGAATTAAGCATATATCAGTGTCTGGCTTTTAATGTTAGTTCTGGGGATAAAACTCTGGTCTTCGTGCTTATGCAGAAAGCACTTTATTCACTAAACCTCTCCCAGTCCTGTTATTTATTTGCTTGCTTGCTTATTTTCGGGATAAGATCTCATGTAGAAGAGGCTATATACTTAGACCCTGGACCTCCAGAACCCCCTGCCTCTGCCACTGAGTGTTGGGATTACAGGCATGGCTCACTACAACCAGCTTTTTGTTGCTCTTTTAGCTCTGGGTTTTTCCTGACTTGCTTTTTTAACCTTTCTGTTGAATGTTAGGGTTTGTTTGTTTCTCATTTCCTTTATACACACATTTATTTGCTACTGATCTATTGAAGTTTGAGTTTTTAATCTCTTCTGTTTTCAGTTTCTGAAGACACCTTACTGCTTTCTTATTCTTCTGTGTGTACAGAATTTTCTTTTTGTTTTGTTTTATGAATAGATTTTTTCTATGTTTCTGAGCATACTAATTGTAACACCCCCCACCTCCCCCTTTACTTCTCATCGATGGCTCTCTCCCCTCTGAGCCTTCACTTGTTTTGGTCTCTCCTGCTCTTATTGGAGATCTTGTTTAGATGTCCTGTGGTCCTTTGTTGTCTATTTACATAAACAGTGCTGAGTCCTTGGGCATTATTATACCACCTCTTTGCCCTTGTGTGAAATCATCCTTGGTAGCTCTGGTCTTCTACACTTCATCTGCCCTTGCCTCAGGCATTGAGCCCGGCTAGAACTCTTATTCCTTCAGAGCCTTTGATAAAAGGAAGCATCCAGGTGAAGTGGGTCCCTCATGAGCCATGAGCCTAGGCTGGTGCCACACCCTGTGCATCATAGCACTTGACATGGGCCCAAGAGGTTCTGGGCTGGGTCCCTTGCTGTGTCATGGTGGCATGCCACTTCCCCCTCCCTGGTTGTCAGTTTCTCCACATGTAAGTGGAAGGAAGAGGTGCAATGGAGTAAACTGAGTCATCTCTAGGGCCACCCTGGCCAGCTGGGCGGCATGCTCTATTACCTGCATGCATAAATCAAGTCCTTAGCTTTCCCCTCCCCCAGAGTTTGCATTGCTGGCTGGGTGTGTTGCCTTGCCACAGAGAACCTACCCCAGCTCTTATTATGGTGACTCACGGTGACCATGGTGACTAGTGTTGTCCTGTAATACAAGTGAGCAAGCCTTATCTGGGCTCCTTCTCCCAGGCAGTGGTTTCGTTGTCAAATGACTTGCTGTGGTCTTAGGAGTCTGATGCTTCTCTTGTCAAAGATGCTGGCCAGGCTGTATGGGCAGGTTGCAGACCTCAGCCAAGAAGGAATCTGGAGGAAGGGAGGGTGGCTGTGTGTAGATTAGTTTGCAGTTCCTGCTCTTGCAAATCATGGCAGACTTATGATGTGTTTTTGTGTTATTATTTCTTTGCTCCTTTATAACTGTAATTTTGCTGCTGTTATGAATTGTAATGTAAATAATGTGATATGCAGGATGTATTTTCACTGTTACAGAATGACCCAAAAGTATGGTGACCCCCAGGTTGAGAACCACTGGTCTAGATGAATCAAGATTGACCTTGAAGCAATGCTTTGCTGACATCCGCTGGGGGTTGAAGATTTATGGCCCTATTTTGCTTATATAAATTCTCCATGTCAATCATTGGTCATCAGCACCTCCATCATATGAGTCATTCCTTGGAATTGCAAAGTTCCCATTGCTTATGTGGTGTGCTAGGCCAGCTCAGCTGACTTTGAGTGCATGTATGGTAGAGATTGGGCATGTGTGGCTTTCCTCTTCCCTCACAGCCAAGAGCTGTGATCTAAAAGCTGGATTCAGTAGGGGGAAGGAAGTTCTGTGGGCTGAGGCATTAAAAGTTTCAGGGTCCTCTGTCTGACTCAAGTTCAAAACCTGCTCCCTGTACTGTCTCTACGGTCTATTGGAAGGAAGCTCCTAAGCAGGTCAGCAATGGCAGCGCCACCTGGGGCCATCAAGGGAGACCAGTGGTTCCTGGTCTGGGGAAGGACGGCAGGCTTCACTGTCTGCTACCCCAGACCATGTTCTACCACACCCTGGCTCCCTAGAGTCTGATGTGCCCTGGCGACAAGACCAAGGGCAGTGTGTGTCCAGACTGTTGCCTCCACCTCTGCCCAGGGCCCTGGGGCAGATAAGTGCCAGGGCACGTGCGTGAGAGAGTGGGGCGGGGAGGAGAGAGAGAATAGTAATAAACATTAAATACATAAATAAAAGGGAAAAAGTTTGAGGCCAGCCTGGACTACATAGCAAGAGCGTGTGTGTGTGTGTGTGTGTGTGTGTGTGTGTGTGTGTGTGTGTGTGTGTGTGTGTGTGAGAGAGAGAGAGAGAGAGAGAGAGAGAGAGAGAGAGAGAGAATATGAAAGAAAGAGAAAATTTACCCATTTTCTTTTTGTGTATGTGTTTTTTTTTTTTTTTTTTCCAAGACAGGGTTTCTTTCTCTGTGTAACCCTGGCTGTCCTGGAACGTGCTCTGTTGGCATGTTAGAATGACCTTTCTTCCTTCTAAGTTGTTTCTCTCCGGCATTTTGTTACAGTGACGAAGGGCTGACACAGCAGCCTGTACGCTGTCATCTCACCTGGGCCAGTACCAAGATCGTGGTGGTTTCCTAAAACATATTTAGTTTTATAAGAAGCTGCTAAGCTCTCTTCCAAATGTACGACAGTCATGTGGAAGCTGTAGTCCATCCCCCAGTGTTTGCCGGGTCCCTATTCTGGGCCGGCTGTTCTAATAGCTGTGCAGTTTGTTGGTCCATGTATAACGGCATACCGAGGACCTTTCCATGTCCTGTCATCTCTGCATACCCTCTGGTGAGCTGCCTTCTCGGGTCTTTTTCTATATTTTTGTGAGTTCCTTTGTCAGATGTGTCTTTTAGGAATACATTCAGCCATTCTGTAGTTTTTTGTTTTTCCCCCTTTTTTATTTGAAACAGGCGTTTGTTATTTTGCCTAGGCTGGCGTCAAATCCTTGGCCATAAGGGATCCATCCTCCTGCCTCAACCTCCCGAGTAGTTGAGATTACAGGTTGCATCACTATGTCTGGCTTTCCTTTTACTTAGGAAAAAAAAGTCAACAAAAATTGTCAGAGCTGTGTGGTTTAAGCTGTATATTTATGTTGTGTGATTGAAAGTGGCTCTTCGGCCAGCAGACAGCCTGGGAAAATATAGTGATGGAGACATCAGGCCTGATTTGTCTGCTTCTTAGTGCCCAGGGGCTTCAGGCCCTGGAGTACTTCTTCAGACCTCTGCCTGGAAGCATTAGCTAGGTGTGGTTTCTGTTCTACATGAGAGACCGTCTCTGAGAGGCTACTTCTGGACCTGTACTTCAGGCCTGGTACCACTTCCGCTCACTCCTTAGTCCCTCCAGTGTCCCTAGAAATCAGGCTGGACACTGGAGGGTGTGACTAGGCTAGCTTCGCTGTGAACTGGAGGCTTGTCTCCACCCCTTCCTCTTAGGGTGGAAAGCACAAGGCTCTCCATTGTGGTGAGGGAATGGCTAGGGAGAGGAATTCCATTCTGGAAGCTTTTCCCTCTTGTCCTGTCTCTAGATTTCTGCCTATGTGGTGAGGACCTTTGAAATTTAAGGGTACACTGGTGTGGATATTCATGGCTTTAGGGAATAAGCCTTTTCACAGTCCCAAGGAAGCCCCCACCCTCCCCACCCCCCCATGGTGGCTTCTTAATTGACTGATTACCCTGAGGCTTGGTTCCAAGGGATGCTGGGATGCCAGGATCCCAGTTCTCCATGCGGTTCTTATGTGTGGAGGAGTCTTACACTCAGCGAGGCCCAGCAGTCTAGGTTTTATTATGCTCCACAGAGGTCTGTTTTGGAAACACCTTGTCCTGGCTGGTTTTATGTCAACTTGATACAAGCTAGAGTCACCAGAGAGGAAGGAGTCTCAATTGAGAAAATGCCCTAATAAGATTAGGCTGTAGGCAAGTATGTGGGGGCATTTTCTTAAATAGTGATTGATGTGGGAAGGCCCAGCCCATTGTGGATGGGATCATCCCTGGGCTGGTGGTCCTGGGTTCTATAAGAAAGCAGGCTGAGCAAGCCATGGGTAGCAAGCCAGTAAGAAGCACCCCTCCATGACCTCTGCATCAGCTCCTGGCTCCTGCCTCCAGGTTCCTGCCCTGTTTGAGTTCCTGTCCTGACTTCCTTCGATGATGAACAGTGATAGGGAAGTGTAAGCTGAAATAAACCCTTTCCTCCTAAGTTTCTTTTGGTCATGGTGTTTCATCCCAGCAAGAGAAACCCTAACTAAGAAACATATGATTAAGCTGGAGAGGGCCGCAGCTGGATGAATGTACACAGCTGCATTTACATAGTCCCAGTGAGGAAGGAAGTGTGATGATTTTGTTGTAGTGTCCCTAAGAGAGTCAGAACCAGAGGCTGGAAGTTCTCTATAGGCAGGGTTATTAGAATCAGAGCCAGGTGTCTGTCCTATGCAGAAAGACTCTCCCATGAGGTCCCATGTTTGAGTGCCATGGTCAGAAGTGGGCATTTGGGACAGGACATGCCTGGCTGTCCAAGTCACATCAGCATTGGGAAGTGTCTCTCACCCATGTACCTTCCTTCTCTGCTGAAGGATAAAGTAGAAGAAAGGCTTGGCCAGCTGGAAGGTAGCAAACAGTCTCCCGTTAGTCATGGAGAGCTAGAGCTGAGAAGGGGCAGTACGGTCCCTAGATTGCTGACTAGAGCCGAGGGTCTTGCCCCTGAGCTGGTAATTCCTGCCCTGGGAGTTAGTAGGCAGGTGAGCTGCAGGGTGTTGCACATGTGTGTTAATTACTTTTGGGTCCCAGTGAGCACAATATCCGAGAGAAAATCTAAGGGGGGGAATGTTTAGGCTGTCATGGTGGAGAAGGATATTGATGTGGGGTGCAAGGGCTTCTCACATCACCGTGGACTAGGAAGTCACGAAAGCAGGACAGGAAATTGCATGGCCCTAACCTAAGGACTGCCCCTAATGGTCTACTTCCTGGGGCTAACTCCACCTCCTGAGTCTCTGTAGCCTTTCAAAATACCACACAATCTTGAGAACAGGGGTTCAGATTAGGAGCGTGGAGGGGACACTTCAGATTCAAGCCATAACAGACCCCGAGAGCCCGCATTGGGATGTGGAAGGGATGGGGGCCCAGTGGTGGTAGATGAAAGCCTGTGTCAACAGGGCTATATCAGCAGGAAATTCGGTGTGACCACTCAAGACTGTCTGCCATGGGCCCATTTATAACACTTACTTAGAGGAACATAATGCCATGTGCACCATATCAGTGATTATGAAACAGCTGAGAGAGAGCTAAGATGGTCACTGTGAGTCACCGTAGCCAGAGATTGAGGAGGGATGGAAAAATGGGCAGACCCACAAGAGAAATTTCGCGGGAATCCCTGTAATGGCTCCATCACCCAGAAAACACACATGTTCCCATCCAGTGAAGCAGGAAGCTCCACCTGCAGAGAGGAGGGAAGTGACCATCCTGCTCTGTGATCTCTGGGCTAGCTCGTGGCTTTGGGTCCTGACAGGTCTCAGAGGAGAAGAGAAGAAGGAGAATGCACAAACAATTCCAGGTAGAAAATGAATCCTTAGAGAAAGAGAGACTGGAAGTGGAGTCTTGTGGGAGGGAAGGAGCCAGGGTCACCACAGGACTGAGTTCTATGGCAGTGGAATTAGCCATAGAATGGGCCTTGGGGGCAGGGCTCTTTCCAGGAGGCATATGCTGCTCTTGCCAGGAAACTCTCCCACAGCTCTCCCAGGAGGGAGGGCTGTCCTCCTGTGTCCTGGATGCCTGAGCTGAATGAGCCCTGTGTGCGTTATTTTTATATTGGAAGAGTCACCAAGGCCATGTGGAATGGAAGGGGTAGCTTCCCGTGTGGTTAGAAATGCCTGTCTGAACTGGACCTTTTCTTAAAGTTGCTTTTATTAGGCAATCATGGATGTGTAGGGGCTGGACATGGAAAGGGAGCTTCGCCTCCAGCCTGTTTTTCTTCCAGAGGTAACTAGCGTTACCCAGGGACTGTGTTTAGTGCCAAGGGTGGTCTGTGCATATGTGCACCCACACCTCTTGGTTTGTATGTTTCTGCCTTCTTTCTTTAAAAATGAAAAAGATTTGTGAATGCGTGTGTTTGTGTGTGTGCGCATGCGTGCGCTCACGCATGCACGTGCATATTCCTGTGCAGGTGTCCATGGAGGCCAGAAGGTGTCAGGATCCCCCTGGAGCTGGAGGCAGTTGTGAGTGGACCTACATACATGTTAGGAACCACACATGCATAGGAGTTTAGAAAGACAAAGCTGTGTAAAGGACAAGGGTCTACAGGCCACCAGTTCTAGCCCCATCCATGACCGCAAAGGAATCACCTCGTTTCCTGTTGTATTGCCTACTGTCCCCTCTGGACCCAGTGACCAAAGTAAGTGGGCTGAAAGCCAGCTCCACTCCGTGGGGGCCAGTGGTACCCTAAAGAAATTCTGTAGTTTCCTTGGGACAGCATAATCAGTTCTTCAAGGTAGACATGATGGGCAGCTAGACTATTTTCAGTAGATAGTCTCTAGACAGTTACTAAAGTAGGGACCCCAGATCCAATACCATCACCCAGGAACTTACTCGGAATAGAAACTGATGGTGGGGGTTGGAGAGATGGCTCAGTGTTAAGGGTACTGGCTGTTCTTCCAGAGGACCCAGGTTCAATTCCCAGCACCCACATGGTGGCTCATAACCATCTATAATGGGATCTGATGCCCTTTTCTGGTATAAAGGTGTACATGCAGATAGAGTACTCATACACATTATGAATAAATAAATCTTAAAAAAAATAAAAAAAAGAAACCAATGATGGAGCCCATGATGTTTTACAATCCCTTGGCATAATGCAGATGCCCATGTATGAAAAAGTGGCTGTCCGAGGAAACCTGTGGCCATGACTGTTGAGGCCATGAATTTCCTCCTTGGCCTGGACCTTTGCACTTACTGCAGCAGCAGCTGTTATGTGGCAGGTGTAGGCAGGTTGCAGGGCAGTGGCTGATAGAGATCCTGGGCATCTTAATTGGCATGGGGCGTTGCTGAAGACCTGTGTACAGAGTACTGTGAGAGCAGGTGTCCCATCTGCCTCCCTGGCTGCCGTATCTCCATGTCACTCTCTTCCTCTCTTTGGACTTTGATACCTGCCCCGATTCAGGGCTCTGAAGCCAAAGGCCTTTCTGAGGGCGTCTCTTGGTTCCAAGAATGATGACTTCCACATAACCATGTTATTTTGTGTTAAGATAATGGAATGCCAAGGAAAGACATAGATCAGCCGTTTAAAGACTGGGCAGCAGCTGTCTATACTTTCGGCTTGAGTCTGATCCGGTGTGTGCTGGGGTGGGGTGGGGGGAGGTTTGCTGTGGTGAGCTTGAGAGTTGTAGATGGGGTGCAGGGAAGCAGGGTTTCTCTGCTGTGGGAAGGAGAGTGATAAGGACAGGAAGATGAGACAAGTGGACACGGAGTCCGAGGCAGTGCTCTATCTGTAATATGTCAGAGCAGACCAGACGCCAAACGCTGTGTGCCCTTGTCGGTGGAGACAGAAACCAGGCCTGGGGGAGCAGTTGTCAAGGAAACAGTAGCTGGCTCTTGGGGTCGCACCCTCCTGTGTCCTTGGGGTGGGCCTGACCTACCTGGAGGTCCAGCAGCAGGGCGTGGACTGGATTGCACTGGAGCATGGGGAGCTAATGCCTCCTGTGGGGGGCCTGGCAATGGGTCGTGCTCCTAAGAAGCAGATGCCAGCAGGCCTGGGGGGAAGCATCCTCAGCGTATTCTGAATGCACTTTCTCTTCTCTTCCAGCCTTAACCATGAGCTACCCAGGTTACCCTCCACCTGCTGGTGGTTACCCTCCAGCGGCTCCAGGTAAGAGGACCTGGGTGGGTCCTTTGTGCAAAAAGGTAGAGTTCTCTTACTCCCCAGAGGGCTCACCCACTGGGACAGGGGCTGGAGAGGCCTGAATTGGCTGGTTCTGGGAGAGCCTTCTTAGCTGACAAGTGGACAGAGGCCTGTTACGCTCTGAGACTCTTTCTCCTTTGAAAAGTATCTTCAAGGTTCTTTCCCTCCCCTGACTGTCCCCACTACTAACGACAGGCCGTGACAGCCAGTAGGAGTGTCCTCCAGAGTACTGCTTCTGGCCACCTACCCTGTTTCAAGGAGTATGGTTTTGGATTCTCTCCCGCTGAGGCCAGTACAGAGGGTCACTTCTCTGTCCTTTTCTATTTGCCCCTCCCTGTGACTCCCTGTGGCCCTTGGTGATAGGGTGAGGCCACCCACGTGGGGCAGCAGCAATGCGCCTGTCTTCCTTCTGAAGCAGTCCCTTCTCCAGCAGAAACTGCCGTGGTGGCAGCAGCATGCTCTGGGTCTTACAAAGCCCAGGAGCTGCAGAGCAGACATGGACTGCCCTGGGTAAGAATGCATCTATCTGGCAAGCACCGGCCAGCCATATTGCTGCCTTAGCCCCATGCAGGTGTCCACTCCTCAGCCCTCACCTCAGCAGCCTGAGGTCACACATGTCCTTGGCTCCAGTTGTCTGCAAACATGAATGAGAGTGGTTGAGAGCCTGGCCCCAGGACGCACAGCCAATCAGCTCCTTGCTGCTGTCCTTTACGGTGTTCATGTCCTCTGACATGGCCCTATTTCCCTGCATCTGAGAATCCGTAGTGCCTGTAGAGCTCACTGAAGTCACATGCTCAGCACAGAGCCCAAGGGTGTATCTGTTCTCTTACCCCATGATGCTGGGTTTGAGAGGACAAAGAATGCCTGGATCCCCACCAAGGACTGAACCTGCCGTCTTCCCTGGAATAAGGGAAAGCTCCTCTTCCTCCCCTGACCCTCTTGCTCCAGTCTTTCCGGAGCAACATTGGCTTGAAGCCCTGCTTGGCTCCGGCAGCACGTTCCCCTGCAGCCCTCCTTTCTGCCCTGTCTTTGGGCCTGGGATAAGAGCTCATGAGCTTGGTGTTGTGTGTTTCAGGTGGTGGTCCCTGGGGAGGTGCTGCCTACCCTCCTCCCAGCATGCCTCCCATCGGGCTGGATAACGTGGCCAACTATGCAGGGCAGTTCAACCAAGACTACCTCTCAGGCATGGTAAGTCAGGCCCCTGCCAAGGTGCCCTGGGCTAGTGGCTGCCTGCCTATAGGGATCAAGGCTGCTGACCCCAAGGCTCCAGAGATACCTCATGCCTGTGTGTGTGAGCATAGGGTACTGAGCAGCAACTTAGGATATGAGGGTCATCTACTTATCACCCCCGTCTCTCTGGGCATCACTTTTTCCCATCTATACGAGGGGGAAGAGATTCTTGGAGCTGGTGGTCTTCTCAGGTCCTTACAGCCCTGGGAGGTTGGGTAAGGCTGGTACCTGCAGGGAAATTTATTGAGAATGTCTCACGAGCTGAGCACAAATCCTAGAGGGAAGAGAGGGTGTGTGTGGAGAGGTATGGAGGTGTACATACATGGATGCTGTTCCAGTTAGTACTTGCCGGCCATGTAGCAGGCAGATTAGGCTGTATTTGTTTTTATTTGTTGTTTTGCTTTTAGAAGAATGTGTCTTATAATCAGAAAACAAATGTGCCCTTAGTGGGAACAGTGCAGCTAGTAGACACCCAAATTTATGCTGGGCCCAGTCCTAGGCACTGGGAACATGTGAGTACAGCAAACAAAATCTCTGGGCTGGGGAGATAGCCCAGACGGTAAAGTGCCTATTATATCAGCCGTAGGCCCAGAGTTCAATTCCCAGGACCCACGTGAAAAAAGCCAGGTATGGTCCTTGTAATTCCAGTGCTAGGGAGGCAGAGCCATTTGGCTTGCTGACTGGCCAGTCTAACCTACATGATGGTCCCAGGGCCAGTGATAGATTCTGTCTCAAACAAGGTAGACAGCATGTGACCTTTGTCTCCATGTGCACCTGTACACATATAAATCTCAGTCCAAATACACTTAGCATCTATGGAGAAGAGACAGAAAATAACCTGTTACCAGATGGCGATATTGAAAAGTGACGGGTGTGTCTGGGCATTGTGGCATACACTTAGCATTCGGTAAGTGAATTCATGAGGACTAAAAATTCCAGCCCAGCCTGGGCAACATAGAGAGACCCTGCCTCAAAACAGAAGGCTCGGGCTGGAGAGATGGCTCAGTGGTCAAGAACACTGGCTGCTCTTCCAGAGGACCTGGATTCAATTCCCAGCATCCACGTGGCTCACAACTGTCTGTAACTCCTATTCTGGGGATCTGACACCTTCACACAAGATACTCATGCAGGAAAAACACCAATGCACATAAAGTAAAAATAAAATAAATTAAAAACAACAACAACAGAAGAATCAAAGAAAGGGCAGAGGGTGGGTGAGAGAGGGAGAGAAGAGAGTAAGGAAGATAGAGAAGTAGATACATGGCCCTGGTGGCATAGGCCTATGATCTTAGCTTCTTGAAAGGCTGAAGCACAGAGAATCCCAAGTTCAAGGCCAGCCTGGGCAACTTAGTAAGTCATTGCCTCAAAATAAGAAGTAAAAAGAGAGATGGGGATATAATGGTCAGTGGTAGAGTGCTTGCCTATAATGTCTGAGGCCATAGGTTCAATCCCTAGCACAGGGCCAAGGGGGAGGGGAAATAATAATAATATGGTAAAAAGAGGTGCTGGGGGCACAATGTAGACTAAAGACCTTAAGATGGGACAGGAAAAAGGACCTTGAACAAAGATCTGACATGGTAGAGAAATGTGCTATGAGAATGTCTAGGGACCACCAGTTCTTGGGGTGCCCATGGGCCTGATGAGCTTGGGGACAGAGAAGAGCAGGGGTTGGTGGTTGAAGAGGGGGAGTGAGGGGTGAAGATGGTGGACCCGTTTAGCAATGAGCATCAGAGGCTGAGGTGTGAGGACTCAGTCTTCTGTTTTGGGCGCGTGCAAACCCACTCTAGCGCCACCTACCTCAATTGACTTGTTAGCAGACTGGTGTGATGGGGCCACTCCCTACCTGCAGAAGGGGCCCTGGTACTTTCTGGGTCCTTGAGTGGTTAGCTGTGCCCAGTTAGTCTTGGTTGGAAGAAGCAGCCTTATCTTCCATGTTTCCATCTGCAGAAGGGATGGAGATTCTGATTAGCGTACAGAGCGATCCATGTCAGAGTCCAGTTGCCCTGCTCACTGAGCAAGAGTACCCATCATCCATGGCGGGATTGCCTTTCTTGTCCCCTTTGGGGTGGGGGCAGGGCTGATAGTGGTGCTTGTGTCCACTACTAGGTATACATAGTACTCTGTGTGTGTGTGTGTGTGTGTGTGTGTGTGTGTGTGTGTGTGTGTG
>CABHPH010144491.1:24344-40063 GCA_902168325.1 Peromyscus nudipes
TGTGTGTGTGTGTGTGTGTGTGTGTGTGTGTGTGTGTGTGTGTGTGGCGGGGGTTCTGGTAGCGAGCTCCTTACTTAGAGCCATTGCAGAACTCCATAAGGGGAGGGTAGATAAATGGTGCTGACCTTTCTGGGCCTATGAGTCTCAGGCTCTGCTTTGTGTCCTCGGCAGGCAGCCAACATGTCTGGGACGTTTGGAGGAGCCAACATGCCAAACCTGTATCCTGGAGCTCCTGGGGGTGGCTATCCTCCCGTCCCCCCTGGTGGCTTTGGGCAGCCCCCTCCGGCCCAGCAGCCTGTCCCTCCCTATGGAATGTATCCACCCCCAGGGGGAAACCCACCTCCTGGGATGCCCTCATATCCAACATACCCAGGGGCCCCAGTGCCTGGCCAGCCCATGCCACCCCCTGGGCAGCAGCCCCCAGGGGCCTATCCTGGACAGCCTCCAATGACCTATCCTGGACAGTCACCAATGCCACCCCCTGGGCAACAGCCAGTGCCAAGTTACCCAGGATACTCAGGATCCAGTACCGTCACCCCTGCTGTGCCTCCAGCCCAGGTGAGTGCTACCCAAACGTAAGTTCAAAGCTGGACTCTGGTCCACCAGCAAGGCCTTGGGGGATTGAAGGAACATAGGGAAGGCTCGGGCCTCCAGCTACAACACACTGTTTTAGCAAAATGGTGCTGATTTCTCTTGTGCTCCCCACCCCAGGGCATATTTATTCCTTTAGGTCTGGAAGCATTGCCCTGATGCTTGCTTCTCACGTGACATCAGTCCTGAGGCCGCCAGTCTCGTGGCCTCATGCCCAATAGGCCCCTCGTGTGGCTCCTAGACAAATGTGAAGGATTCTCAGAGTCTTCTCTGAGGACAGAAGATAGGCAGTTCTTCCAGGGTTTACCTAGACTCGTTCTGGAGATCAGTTCATGTTTGCAGTGCCTAGAATTCATTGTCATGGTTACATGGCTAAACCAGCCAAACCCAGGGCTGGTGGTATGTGCTGCCTGACTACTTTCAGACAGAGGGTCCATTGCCTCCTCTTGCTCCCATTCCTACCCTTGCACCGCTGCCCACTCTGCACCGCTGCCCACTCTGCAGCGCTGCCCACTCTGCAGCGCTGCCCACTCTGCACCGCTGCCCACTCTTCCCACTCTGCAGCGCTGCCCACTCTTCCCACTCTGCACCCCTGCCCACTCTTCCCACTCTGCACCGCTGCCCACTCTGCACCGCTGCCCACTCTTCCCACTCTGCACCCCTGCCCACTCTTCCCACTCTGCACCCCTGCCCACTCTTCCCACTCTGCACCGCTGCCCACTCTTCCCACTCTGCACCCCTGCCCACTCTTCCCACTCTGCAGCGCTGCCCACTCTTCCCACTCTGCACCCCTGCCCACTCTTCCCACTCTGCACCCCTGCCCACTCTTCCCACTCTGCAGCGCTGCCCACTCTTCCCACTCTGCGCTGCTGCCCACTCTGCACCACTGCCCACTCTTCCCACTCTGCGCTGCTGCCCACTCTTCCCACTCTGCAGCGCTGCCCACTCTTCCCACTCTGCGCTGCTGCCCACTCTGCACCCCTGCCCACTCTTCCCGCTGCCCGCCCTTGCTCCCTTCTCTCTCCTCTGAGCATGCCTCCTTATGGCCTTGATAAGCGCACGTACTAGCCACTAGGCAGATCACTCACCAGGCAACAGTAAGCCCGTGTATAAATACCTGAGGGAAACACACCCTAAAAGGAGAAAGGTGGACTTTGGCTGCTAGGCCTTGTCACTGTGGGCCTGTGGTGGGGCAGAACATTGTGGCAGGGAGAACTTGGTGAACCAAAGCTGACTACCTCACAGCAGACAGGAAGCAAGGAACGGAAGGGGCATGGGCCCCAATATCCCCTTCAAGGGCCTCTTCCACCCCTAGTGACCTAATGTCCTTCCAGTAGCCACTTCCTTAACAGCACCATCGATGCATGCCTTGGGGCTACTTATGTCTAGTGCTTTGGACTTCAGGTTTCTCTCAGGTGCCTCAGCTCTCAGCGAAGGGGTATTTTGGGCATAGGAGGAGGTGGAAGAGTCTTGCACCTTGGGTGGCATGGGCGGGTCATCTTACTGTGGCTGTTTGTCTGAGTAGTTTGGAAACCGAGGGACCATCACAGATGCTTCTGGATTTGACCCATTGCGAGATGCTGAGGTCCTTCGGAAGGCCATGAAGGGCTTTGGTAAGACACCAGAGTAAGGCAGAGGCAGGTGGATCCCTGTGAGTTCCGGGCCAACCTGGTCTACAGAATGAGTTCCAATCTGGGCTCACAGACAGAGACCAGACTGACCCTACCTGTGCTCCTAGTTCCCTGGGCAGTCCACTGTGTGGGAGGGCAGGCAAGCCTGGCCAGGGAGATGGAAGATGCTCAGGAGAATGAATGGGAGACCCTGGACTGGGAGAGTCCATGGCCACAGAGCTACAGAGCATCCTCATAACCCATAGCTTGCCTACTCCCTTCTCTTTCCTAGGCACGGATGAACAGGCCATCATCGACTGCCTAGGGAGCCGTTCTAACAAGCAGCGGCAGCAGATCCTCCTGTCTTTCAAGACAGCCTATGGCAAGGTGAGGAGCAGAGGGGAATGCAGGAAGACCACCGAGGCCTGGTTCTCCCGAGCCCAGCTCCAGGGCCTACAACCAGCATAGCTCCAGGCCCACTCACTCGGCTCTTCCAGGAACTGTGGCCTCGTGGGACTAGATCACCAGGATGGACAGCAAGCTTAGTTAGGGTTGCCAAGACAAGTCTGTAGATAGGTCATTTCTCCCCTACCCAGCCTCCCTTTCCCCTCCTCTGCTTTTAGGGGGTCCTGGGAGGTTTAGCTGATGTAAGAGCTTTGGTGGAAAAGGCTTATGCGGGTTGTGTTTTAAGCTTCTGGGGTTTTGAGTTTTAGGTAAAGTACATAACTACTGTTAGTACTCTACTCAGGCCTCTCCCCATGGCTGGTCCTGATGCTGCCAGGCCCATCTTCTGTAGTATTCTTCACCTGTGGATTTTGTTTGTTTGACTGTTCAATCAGGATTTGATCAAAGACCTAAAATCAGAACTGTCAGGAAACTTTGAGAAGACTATCTTGGCCCTGATGAAGACCCCGGTCCTGTTTGATGTCTATGAGATAAAGGAAGCCATCAAGGTGTGTCTTGGTGCCTGTGGGTACCTGCCTTCACATGGATGCATAGCCACAGCCCAGGCAGAAGAGGACTGGGTGATGTTACCCACTTACCAGTTGCTGCCTAGCCTGACTTCCGGGCATTCCTGGCTGCAGCCTATAAGCTGTAGAAGGAGCGCATGGTAGTTTTTCAAATTGGCGGGTAGCATGCTATTCCTCACAGGGAGTATCTGTGTCTCCATCTCCAGAAGTGACCAGACTGGGGTTGTGGAGGACACTGATGACAGAGGGGCCCAAGGCTGTTGTAGATCATTCTCATTCAGTAGAACTGTTGCAAGCAAATAGTAGCAACATGTCTGAGGAGCCAGAGCAGCAGAGGAAGAGACGCCGGAGGGGGTGGGGAGAGGTAGGGCTAGTACTAGGGCACAGCAAGACAAATTTCTCTTAGGTCTGTCTCCACTGCTTCCTGAGCACCACCTCGCTCTCCTGACTGCTGTGTCTGTCCTGTGCTGTATCCAGAGATGTCTGTCCCCACACCTGTCAACCTCCCAGACATCCAGCTCTAGAAGAACCAAATTCCACACCGGGCCTTTTCCTGCAGCTTAGCTTGGGCTCTCTGGCTCCCTAGGTCTAGTAGATTTTGACCATGGGGCAGGTCCTGTGTGGGCTCTACAGCCGCATGGCTGTGTGTCCCTCTTCAGGCACCCTGATGGAGCTGCTCACTCAGAGGCATGCTGGGCACAGATTCCACCGCCACTAGAGTCTGAGAGCTCTATGCGTGGTCTGGAAGGGAGAGAAGACTGTCTGAAACCCAGTGCCTGCTATAGTCTAGAAAGTGCTAAGGGCAGACAGGATGGCAATGGCCTGGGCCTGGGAGTGGTCAGAACCCACCTCCTGCAGCTTTAGGAGAAGTTGGTGGAATGCTAGAACATCACAGGCAAGGAAGCCAGCTGTGCTGAATAGCTGTTGTGTACCTGAGCACCCATGAGTGGAGACAGTGGATGTTCTTTCAGGACATGCAGGGAGCTTTATGTAAGGTGCGAACATGCACATCCTTTGAAGGTTGGTAGCATGCTGGCAGTGGTAATCATAACAACACCGTGTCAGCTAGATGTTCTTCACAAATTAGCCCATTTAGTCCCATTAAGGGCTTCTTGGGAGGCAGGTACACATACATTCCCTTCATAGACAAGAAACTTGGCACAAAAGTTATGCACCTTGCCTGAGGTCACACAGTAGGCTGTAGAGCCAAGATTCAGACTGATATAAAAGCCAGGCCTCTGACCCTGTCTTCTACCTTCCTGCTGCCCCGGGCACAGGCATTTCTTTTGTCCTGTCTGGCTTCTTTTCCTAGATGTCTCCAGACAGTTCACTCAGGACTGTAGCTTTTTTCACATCCGTTATGATCTTACTTTCAGACTTTTCCCATGTCTGTTCATTATCTCAGAGCCCAAACCTGGAAGAAACAGACATTGATCTGCACCTCAGTCTGACTCAGCAGGGTGTGGCATGGGCTAGTCACTGCATACTCCCTCTTCTCTCCTTCAGTTTCCTGGTGCATGGGGTGACCCTACATTGTCCTTAGCTCATTGTCTAGGGCTGGGAGGGGAGCTGGCTTCTCAGGCATGAGTGGGGTGTGTGTGTCTGTGTTGGGGGCCTGTTGCTGATGTTCTTCCTGGATGCCAGTGAGGGCCCGGTCACCAGCAAGAGATCTGTTATGTTCCCTGCTACCACAGGGGGCTGGTACTGATGAGGCCTGCCTGATTGAAATCCTCGCTTCTCGAAGTAACGAGCACATCCGGGAAATAAGCAGAGCCTACAAAACAGGTTCGAAGCTCCCTGGCCTCTCTGCTCTTTACAGATGTGTTTGCTTCCTGGGCACTGGCCACACCTCCTTCCAGGGCCTCTTAGTCCTTGGCCTCCTTGTCTCCTGTTTCCTGTCACTGGCCCCCTTATCCCCTATTTCCTCTGGCACCCAACTCTCTGGGCTTTGACCCAAAGCCCTGCCCTGTATGCTGTTTACATATGGGGCAGGTACCTGTGGTTGGGAGGGGGGTCGTGGAGCAAGGGTTGAGGGGAGGGTGATCTTGAGAGGGGTTTGGGCCAATCCTGACTAGAGGTCAAGTCAGAGCCTTGGAGTTATAAACTTACATGAGCCTGGAAGATTGGATGGGCCACCTGTCACCTCCAGCCCGAGACCCATGGACCTTTGTCGTGCCAGTGTTCCCTGTTAACTATGTCTTTAGAGGTAGCAGGCCTATAGGGTAGACCCTGGTGTGTGTCTTTCAGAATTCAAAAAGACTCTGGAGGAGGCCATTCGAAGTGACACATCAGGACACTTCCAACGGCTTCTCATCTCTCTCTCTCAGGTACCTTCCTCACAACAGGACACTAGAGAGGGGATTGGAAGGGGAGGGGAGCATCAAAGCACTGGCAAATGAGTCAGGAAGGAGGGAGGTGGTCTTCCAAAAAGTGGCTTGACCTTACAGCCTCCTTCCTTCCAGGGAAACCGCGATGAGAGCACAAACGTGGACATGTCCCTTGTCCAGAGAGATGTCCAGGTGAGTGTGGTGGCTGGCAGGGTGCCACTGTGGGCTTGCTGAACCAGAGCTGGGTCACACTTCCTGCTTTGTGGTGTAGGTGCCCAGGGATGGGAAGAGCAGTAGACACTGGTGGGTTCCATGTGCTGTGGATTTCTGAGGCGCTCGGATACTTGACATTGGACAGGGCACCCAGCCCTCTGAGTTCCCCACCTGTGAGGGGGACAGCAGGGTAATAAAGCCACAGCAGTTGCCGATCCCAGGGGTGTGGCGCTTCACATGATTGGGTGCTTTCCCATGCGGGTACTGCTAGGTGTGCGAAGGTACCGGTCTTTCCAGCTTCTGAGTTTGTGGGCCTAGAAATGTGCTGTCACCTTAGCCCTTAAACTTTTGTCATTGTCACCTTGAGTTGGAGACAAAAGGGGCGAAGTTCAGGCATCCAAATTCCTATCTGAAAAAGTTTGCACTGTCTGCTGGTCAGTTCCGACTGTCCTGTCTTGTTAGCGGGGTGGCCGGACCTCCCCCAGCCTTCCCGGAAAGGATGGCTCCTGCCCTCCCTTCTCCCCGACCTGCTCAGACTCACCTTGACCTGAGGGATCTCAACCTGAGGGTGTCCTGGGGCATCAGTGCCCTTAATTTCCATGACTGTCTGAGGCCTGGAAGGCATCTTAGAGGTCTGGAGCAAGGTTGCAGATAGGCAAATATTTGGGGCTCAAACCTTCAGAGGTTTTAAAAAGCTATGATGCCCATTTCAGTAAATATGATATATGTAATGAAGCATGGAGAAAGGACCGGACGAAGACCTACATCTGGAATTTTTTTTATGATTTATTTTTATGTTGATGAGTTTTTTGCCTACATGCATGTTGGTGAACCGTGTGTATACCTGGTGCCTGGCTGGGAGTCAGAAGAGGGTATTGGATTCGCTGCCAATCTGTCTCTCCGTTCCGGTGACTGGTTTTTGTTTACTTTTGGTTTTTTGGTTTTTCCAAGACAAAGTTTCTCTGTGTACCTCTTACTGTCCTGGAACTCGCTCTATAGACAAGGCTGGCCTTGAACTCACAGAGATCCACCTGCCTCTGCCTCCCGAGTGAGTGCTGGGGTTAAAGGCGTGTGCCGCCACCGCCCAGCTTGTAATTGGTTTATAAGTGTGATAGTCATCATCATCCATGCATTTCTTATTGGTGGGGAAGCTGCTCTCCATGTTTGGGAAATGGCACATAGAAGTCTGGCAGCTGGCCGATCCTGAGATGTAGGTCTGTCAGCCAAGGCCTGCATTCCTTCCTACTGATGAGAAGTGCTGCTCCTGAGGAGTTGGCTAGGGTCCCTTTTGGCTTTCCCACTCACCGTTTTTCCCATATGGCCCCTTGGGCTTCAAGGTCATGACCTCAAGTCAGATCTAATCCTTACATTTTCTTTTTTTTTTCTTTCTTTTTTTTTTTTTTTGTTTTGTTTTTCGAGACAGGGTTTCTCTGTGTAGTTTTGTGCCTTTCCTGGATCTCGCTCTGTAGACCAGGCTGGCCTCGAACTCACAGAAATTCGCCTGCCTCTGCCTCCTGAGTGCTGGGATTAAAGGCGTGCGCCGCCACCGCCCGGCTACATTTTCTTTATGAGGAGATTGAAGCTCGGGAGCCAGAGCCTTGCCTAGCATCCCACTGCAGGCTGCTTCTGAGCTAGGACCCAAGTCCAGGCTTCTCTTCATTCCTCTGGGTGCTGGGCTCTGGACTCAGAATTCTCAGTGCTACACACAGACAGGAGAGGATATGGATTGCTGGGGTCCGGGTCTGCAGCGAGCAGAGCCTATAGGGTTCAGCCAACCTTACTCCCACTGCCAGGGCCCTGCCCTTCCCCTCTGGGCTTCACAGAGCTAGATGCTGCCTACGTGATCTGAGCCCAGGACCTCGGTGGTGCTTGCTACATACATGCATCTTCCTCCCCATCCAGGAGCTGTATGCAGCCGGTGAGAACCGCCTAGGAACAGATGAGTCCAAGTTCAACGCGATTCTGTGCTCCCGGAGCCGGGCCCACCTGGTGGCAGGTAAGACAGTCCTGGGTCACTTAGATGAGGGCACACAGGACGTTATGTTGGAAAGAAGCTTGCAGAATGTTTGGCTGATGTCCTCTGCATGGACTTTCACTAAAAGACACTTTGGAAAGTTTCCTGCAGACTTTGCTTGTAGGGCAAAGGAAAAGGTGAGGAAGCCAACTGCCATGCACCGAAATAAGGAATGTCAGAGTGGGGAAAGCAGGGGTCCAGCAGGGAAAGCACAATGTCCTCTGAACTTCAGACACATGGCATGTGCCTTTCCCCCAATAACAAGTAAAAGCAAAACGCAAAGAGAACACATTCATCGAAGCAGTGCTGGGTAGCGTTTACTTAGCTTATTGAGCACATAGACGTGGGTTTCTGTCTTATCAAGTGGCAGAGAGGTGTAGACTGTTTTCTTGGGTTCAGCTTCATGTCAGGAGACAAATACTCAGTACAGCCTGGAGCTGGTAGCCAATATGTAGAGAAGAAGAAGAATGGACTGGAAATGGGGAGAAGGTGGAGGGATAGAGTTGGGGGAGGGGCTGGGGCAGTCCTCTCTGGTATAAGGCTGTGAGATTTAAAGCCCTAAGGGAGATAGTTGCAAAGACCCTGCTGGGCTTCCAGCATGGCCCAGGCAGAGCCAAGGGGATACGGTAGCAGAAGGTGGGTGGGGTCAGAGGTGGTGGACAGCTCTGCCGACAGTCTGGGGAGTTAGGTGTCACAGGATCAGAAGTCACAGAGGGGCCCTCAGGGAAATACATATCCTTCCCTCAGCTTGCAGACAACATGCTCCCAGATTCCCCTAGGTGACCTTGGGCCTCAGTGTGAAGAAAGGAGGGTGAAGGATCCACAGTTGAGCAGGATATCTGGGAGAAAGCCATACAGTGACTTAGGAGTTGGTGATAGCCTGGATAGGAAGTTGGAGTAGACGGGACCAGGGTCCAACCTGCTTGTTGGTAAGCTGGACGTGGTATGTCAGAGTGAGATGGCCTAGGAGGACAGAGGGATTCTATCAGCTGAGTGAGTGGAAAAACAGTGGCCCTCAGCTGAGATTAGGAGCTATGGAAGAGACATTGGGGGCAATGACATCAGGAAGATAGTTGTGCCGATGAGCCCGGAAGTCAGGAGAGGTCTTGGGCTTGCAAGGTTGGAGCCTGTGAGGGGTCAAGTGTCTGAGGCCTTGGGATTATGAGAGGTCTTCTCTGGAGGAGGACCAGAGAGAGAGCAGCAGTTTGAAGATGGGAGGGCCTGAATAAAAGGAAGCCACGGTCAGCTGTGTCCGAAGGCCCCTGTGCGCAGAAGGTGAGGAATCAGAGCTGAGGACAGCTAGGAAAGGCTGTAGGAGCTGCAGGGTAGGAGGGAGGTGAGGATCCCAGCTCATACCCCAGGCCTCGAATCTAACCCAGGCACACAGGAGGGGAGAGGTATTCCCTCAATCAATCTCAGATTGGCATGAGGCCAGTGCAGAAGTTCGCCGAGTTTGGACTTGAGCCCTGTCCCCAGGGCATGCTTTTTAACTTCCTACCGCTGTGATAGAGTGTGGGTGAACATGGGCTCATCAACATGTATTCATTGTCTTTTTTTATTGTTTGAGAATTTCACATATGCATATAAATATGTTTTGATCAAGTTGACCTCCGTCCCCTCTCCTATCCAGGCTCCACTTTTTCTTCCCAACTTTATGTGCTCTGTTTTGTTTGTTTGTTTTTGGTTTTTGAGACAGAGTCTCTCTGAGTAACCCTGGCTGGCCTGAAACTGGCTATGTAGACCAGAATGGCCTCAAACTCTTAGAGATCTGTCTGCCTCTGCTTTCTGAGAACTGGGATTAAAGGTGTGTGCCACCACACTTGGCTATGCTGTGTTTCTCTCTCTGTGTGTGTCTCTGTCTGTCTGTCTGTCTGTCTCTCATCTATATCACTGAGTCTACCAGCACATTGTTATATACACTGATGTAGTGCCAGCCACTGAAGCACAGGAGCTTCTCAGGGGCCACATTCTTTAAACTGACTCTCTAGCATCCATCAGCGGGCTCTAGCATGGCCCCTTCCCGAGGGAGCCAACAGCTTGTTCTGTGGCACTCAGCAGCTCCTGAGTTTATAATTAAAGTTTTTTGGCAAGACGGAACAATGTGGGTTGTGTCTGAGTGGGTCCTGGCTCACAGTGGGGTAGAGCAGGGTGAGCCTGCTGTGTGAAATAAGAGGGGCACGGGCTGGGAATGTGGAGATTTCGATTTGAGAACAGAGTGTGGGTCAAGATGGGTAAGCAGACCAACTGCCCTGAAAAAGGAATCATCTGACTGAAGGGCATCAGGCCTCGTACCAGACTTAAGGCTGAGGGTGTGGCTTCTTGTGAGCTGTGCTAGGACAGCCAGGCTGTCCAGGGCAGAGTGAAAGAGAGGCAGTTCGTTCATGTGTGTGTGTGTGTGTGTGTGTGTGTGTGTGTGTGTGTGTGTCCCCGTGTGTCTGTGGTGTCCGTGTGTCCTCTTTGCTTTGCTGTTGTGGCATACTGTAGGCTGGGCTTAAGCAACAGGAATGTGTTTTCTTAGGGTTTTGGACACTGGTAAGCTTGTCAGGATTGGTTTCTTCTGAGACCTCTTTCTAGATGAGTTTCCTCATTCTGTGTCCCCATGTGGTCTCTTCCTACATAGACGTTCCTCAGTTTGTGATGACATGCTATCCAACAAACCCATGTGAAAATGTCACAAGTCAAAAAATACACTTACAGCTAGGTAGTGACATGTATCTGTAGTCCTAGCTGCTTGAGAGGCTGAGACAGGAGGATCCCTTGAAGCCAAAGGGTTTATATGATGTGACTTTATCACACACAAAAAACAGAAATGCATTTATTATGCCTGATGTAGTGAAAATTGTACTTCAGCCCAGTGTGATTTAACTAAACTCAAAACACATTGGCATATGGCAGGGTGGAGTCCTCTACCGCAGATTTGTGTTTGTTATAAAGTGCTGAGTGCTTAATGGGACTTGGAGAGAGCTGTGGTTGTGTGTGGAAAGTAAAAGGCAAAAGACCCTAAGTCAAGCCATCTCAAGCCAAGATTTGTCAGTCCACACATATACCTGACCTCCGGTTAGCTTGACTCAGGGCCTGCCATCATGGCATCTTTTTAATACATATTCTGAGGTACTGAGGGTCAGGACTGCCACATGGAAATATAAGAGAACGTGATTCAGACTATGACACATCCCTTCTACTTTCCTGCTAGTTTTCAATGAGTATCAGAGGATGACGGGGCGAGACATTGAGAAGAGCATCTGCCGGGAGATGTCCGGGGACCTGGAGCAGGGCATGCTGGCTGTGGGTAGGTGTCTGGAGCTTGGTTTGCCTGCCTGTCTGCCTGCCCACCCACTGGGCAGTGTGGGCCCTAATCTGGGTGCTCAGTGTCCTGCGGTTGAAGGTGTTGTAGTGAGGGAACCACAGAGTCTGAGCTTGCTAATCTGGACCATCTGGCTGGTGGGAATCCGTGAGTCTCCCGCCTCTGGGACGGAGGGGTCTTGTGTTTGCAGTGCAGCTCTGCAGAACGGAGCTCCAGTGTGGGCATCAGTGGGGGCCTGTCCAGCTGCTCTCCTGGAGGAAGGTGACTCACATCCTGCCAAGTTTCCTCTAAAAATACATCCCCGCAGGCAATTGTCAGCAGTCTGATGGAAACACATGGAAAGATTTTTTTACTTGCAACAGCAAAACGGCCCATTCTAGGGAATGCTGGCTGAGCTTCCAGAATGGGGAGAGCCTCTTACAGCACTGTGCCCTCTACAGCAGGTCTTGGAGGCTCCGGGAACCTCCCTCTAATGAGGAGTTGGGTTCTTGCCCTATATCCCTGCCACCTCTCTTTATACTCAGGGGGGGACATCAGTTTGTCCATTTCCTTTAGTATGTTTTTCTTGACTTTTTCTGACTAGAACAGGCAGTAGATCCTCATTTCCCCGCATGGCCTGAGAAAAAACACCGCATTCTCTTGGCCTCCCTTTTTCCACGAGGGTCTTTCTGTTTGACCCCTCATGCCTAGGCACCCCTGAAGTTGGTGCCTCTTCTTATTAAGTCCCCACCCCACCCTCTGCACAGCCCCAGTGGTTTTTGCTCAGTGATGCCGAGCAGTTGATGGTCCTACTTGTTGGAGCCACATTCATGGGATCACTGCCAGCAGGAAGAGAAGTGGATGGGTGGTGTCAGATTTGATGTCCAGGTTTCCTAGGGGGACACTCAGGCTGTGGGTGGCCCCCCCCCCCCCCGTATCCTACAGCCCTTATGCTGTGTTTCTCTTGTAGTGAAATGCCTGAAGAACACTCCTGCCTTCTTTGCTGAAAGGCTTAACAAGGCTATGCGGGTATGTAGCTCTTGTGTGCAGAGGGAGCCTAATCCAAGACATCTTAAAACCCTCTGGGTCTAAGGGGTCCACAGCGGGCTGTGTGTAGAAGGTATGGAGGGATTGGGGCCTCAGGGAAGGTGGGAGGGCAAGAAGCCTCATGTGCATACTCTGTCTTCAGGGAGCAGGAACAAAAGACCGAACCCTGATTCGCATCATGGTGTCTCGCAGCGAGTTTGACCTCCTGGATATCCGAGCAGAGTATAAGCGGATGTACGGCAAGTCACTGTACCACGACATCACGGTACGGGCTCAGGGGCCAATGAGGCCCTCCCTGTCTCCTTCCTCTCTCCTCCAGAACAGCCCTGGGTTTGGCCTAGTGGGCTGCTTCATTCCAGTCACCTCCAAACAGATCACAAGATCCTGAGGACAGGGCAGGTCACAATCCTGTGATGCAGGGCAGCTACTCATCAACCCTACAGTTCCCCAGAGTTTTCTTGAGTGAGAGCAGCAGGAAATATTAGATAGAAGGATTTAGATTGTGGAGATAAACAGATAGATAATACAGGATAGCCTTAAAGGGGCCTGGAACCTCTTCCAATGGGCCCTGACTGTCTCTGCCCTACGGTATTTATAGAAATGCCAAGGGGTGGAGCAAAAGACCTCCCCCCAGCACAGCCAAGTGCAGACCATCACAGACACCTGCACTCAGGCCCGTGGTCTAATCATCCCTTCTATGCTGACCTTCAGGGCAAAGCCACTAGGAAACCTGAAAATGGGCTCCCACACTGTGACCCTACATTCCCACCCTCTAGGACCCCAGTACTTGATAACTGAACAGGGGTGTCTGCCAATGGTATAGAGAAATCTGTCCTTCCATTATCATGTCCTTGACCTTCAGAGTCCCCACCACTCTGTGAAGATGTGATCCACCAAGGACAGCTCATGTCCCAAGGGTCTGTGGAGCTCAGCTCTTGCTTGTTGGATTCTGACTTTTCCCCCATTCACTTTACAGTGGAGACCACATAGGTAGCTCAGCCCTTGGGTCAGCCTGGGCGTCTGATCCTGGCTTTTCTACTTGGTTAACTTCATGACCCTTGAGCATTGTCTGCAAACCTCCTCCCAAGCAGTGGCCTCGCATGTCTAAGAATACTAGTTCCTCCACAGGTGTGGTGGCGGCAGTCTCCACAAACACTGGAAGAAACACAGTGTATCTGGGCTGGGTGGCAGAAGTTGACACTAAGTCCCCAGCACTTGAGTGCCTGATTTCACAGCCAGCATTTGATACTGTTGGGCTCCTCTTTGAAGACTAGCTAATCTCCATTCCTGTGCTATGGAAATGAGAGTTTATCACTCCTATCTGATTGGGGCTGAGTACTACTAGTAGGCTGTGACAGCTGAAGAAGCCACAGGCTTTTCCTTCAGAGAGTTCAGGGCGACAGAAAATGATCTGAAATTAGCTAAACTCATAGAGAACACTGTGGTGTTGGACAGAGATTGATCTGTGAGAAGTGGGAGGCTGTAACAGTGATGGTGTCTTCCACGGGTGGTCACAAGGACAAGGCTTCCAAGGACAGTGTTGCTTTATAGTAGAAGCCCCGCATAAATGCTCTAGGCAAAGAGCGATGCTGATGAGCCCTGGGTGGTGAGCCTTGGGCCGATGAAGACATTGTTCTAGATACTTGTTGGACTTCGGTAATAGGTGATTGATACTGTGTATATGTATGTATGCATGCACATATATGCATGTGGAGACCAGAGTCAACATGGAGTATCATTCCTCAGGAGCTATCCCTGTTGATTTTTGAGAAAGTCTCCCTGGGACCTGAGGCTTGATGACTAGGCTAGAGTGGCCTCCCAGTCAGCCCCAGGGATCTGCCTGTCTCCACCTACCCAGTGCTGGGATTATAAACACATGTCCTCGCGCCTGGCTTTTGGCTTTTGTTTTACACAGAATCTGGGGCCCACTGGACAGTGCTTGTTTAAGCCGTCGAGGTCTGCACCACATGCTCTGAATGGGAACGCTCCCTCAGACAGGCCTTCCTCTCCACAGGCCAGAGAGGAGGTGGCTTTGCCTCCCTTAACCTTAACTCTTGTTTCTGCCACCAGGGAGACACTTCTGGGGACTATCGGAAGATTCTACTGAAGATCTGTGGCGGCAACGACTGAGCTCAAGGTCCTCACTTTTGCCCCCTGCTGGCACTGGCAGGGAAAGGCTCAAAGAGTGTCCTTGAGTTTTTCCTAATCTCTCCAGTATCCTTAGGTGCACCATTTCTCCCCAGAACCATGGCCTTTTCCT
Organism: Peromyscus nudipes; assembly: GCA_902168325.1. Lineage (NCBI taxonomy): Eukaryota > Metazoa > Chordata > Mammalia > Rodentia > Cricetidae > Peromyscus > Peromyscus nudipes. Next base: position 38,661 of record CABHPH010144491.1, read on the forward strand.
TCTGGTCTCTCCTCATCCGTATATCATGCCGAAAGGGCCCAGCTGGGCCAGAGTTCTCAGGCAGCCGTCTCCCCAGCCCTCACAGCCTTTTGCTGTTCAGAATAGATGTTTTTCTCTCCTGGCTCGTGCAATCATCCCTCATCGCTTGTGGCTAAGACTCATAGCTTTGTTATAAACATGTGATTTTGTATTTTTATTTGAAAACTTTTTTTTTAGCCATCATTGCCAGACAGATGCATATAAGTCTGTTTACTATATGCATGTTTCTGAGGAGAGTGGGAAGTGGATGGGACACCCCATCCTTGCCAGATAAAAGGGGGTACAGTTGTGTCTGGTGAGAATGTGTCATGTTTTGTTTTTGCCAAACTCACTCCTTTTTTAGAAAAAGGCCAAAAAAAAAAAAAATCACTGGTTCCCTCTTCCATGCAAGAAGAAAGCCAGTTCCCTGCCAGGGACTGGGATCCTTGTAGTTCGGAATGTGCCTTAAACCTGAATGTCTGTAGCCAAAAGCTGTTTCCAAATTAAAGTCAGCCAGCTCTGGAACATTCTGGAAATGTCTTTCTGGTGCCAGCTTGTTTTCTTCTGCTTTATGACTCAGAGATTCCGGCCCTGTTAGCCAGTCAAAATGGATGTGTTGAACTAGAAACATACGCTGTGGAAATCCCAGGCATAAGCTACCTGTCAGGGGTTGTCTCTGAAGGATTTGCAAAAGATGCTCTCCAGATCCACACAGGGTTCAGGTAGTGACAAGGCACAGGTACCGGAGCCAGATGAGGTGGTAGAGTTCCCTGACTGAGGCGGGAAGAATGGCCAGTCACCCTGGTCCTGGGAAAGGACAGAAAGGTGCTTATATGGTTTCTGGGGTGGTCTCAGGGAGACTAGTGATGAGGACAGGATCCATCCAGGGAGGTGCCCCAGCCTCATGATACCTTGGAACCTACGGTCAGAAGGGCCCTTGGCTCTGGCCCAGACCCTGCAGACACTCTGCTCCTTGGTGTTCGGAAAAGGGAACTAGCAGGGACAGTTTCAAGGGTTCATCGTCATGTCCAGGAGCACAGAGCTTCGCTTGCTGGCTGGAGGCTCCCCCCACTTCCCCTGTGTTAGAAAGCTTAGGATAATGACACTCCAGAGAGACAAGTGTCTGTCCAGCCTCCTGGGCCCCGGCCGCAACCCCAGAGAGGCCTCAGCTGAGTAGCCAGCTGCTGGGGTACCAATCCTCACTTCTCCCCAACAGTGGGAGGAGAATAACACAAGGCGTAAAGTGTGTGTGAGCTCAACACCAGTGCTGGGAATCACATTAATCCCCCAAATGTGCACACAATTGTGTCTCTGAGCTCACCACCAGTGCTGGGAATTACATTAATCCCCCAAATGTGCACACAGTTGTGTCTGTGAGCTCACCA
>CABHPH010144492.1:0-23455 GCA_902168325.1 Peromyscus nudipes
ACACAGAGAGGAGAGAGAGAGACAGAGAGAGGGAGACAGAGAGAGAGGGAGGAGAGATGCAGACAGGACCTCCTGGGAATAGAGAGAGGGAAGAGAAGGGAGGGATTTTCTCTTAAAGGGGACTTTACATAGGAGTACGTTGTCGGGACACTGGGTGGACCACAAAGTATTGCCTGCTTGTTGGCCAGGTCCCCAAGGGGTGGGTCTGAATGCTAACAATGAGGGACAACCTTGGCCGTTTCTGGAACACAGCTTCTGTGTGCTAACCCTGAGGAAACATTCCCGGAAGACTTCACCTCAGTGATGCTGGTCTCTTGTTAATCACAGCTGATTCTTCAGCCCCAGAGAACCAGAACCACAGAATCTTTACACAAAAGGCCTGGTAGAGTCTTTGCTTCTGTCTGTAACTGCACAGGCCAGGACTCCGCAGCCTGCACCGCTCTCGACTTTCTTATCTTCCAAGCTCCTACAGAACAGCTCACCCAGCTCTCAACACTCGATGGTTTTTCTAGTCCAAAGTTCCAAAGTCCTTCCACAATCCTTCCCATCATGGTCAGGTCTGTCATAGCAATACACTGCTCCTGGTACTAAGTTGTCTTTAATGCTGCTCATTTCTACCAGCCAGCATAGTCACAGAGTTTATCACGGCATAGAAACCTACCCAGGACTGCCATAATGGACCAGAGGCGCCCTCAGCAGGAGGGGCTGTGGCCAGGGTGAACAGGCAGCTCGGCTCTGACGGGTTCGGTGGAGGGGTGCTGAGTACTGAGAACATGGGCCAGGCTTCAGTGGAGGGGCGCTGAGTGCTGAGAACCTGGGCCAGGCTTCAGTGGTGGGGTGCTGAGTGCTGAGAACCTGGGCCAGGCGCATAGGTGGGACTCTGAAGGGTTATACCAGCACCATGTCATGAGCACAGCTTAGGTGTAGCATCAGGAGACCTGGGCCCAGTGTTGGTTCTGATGCTGTCCACTGTCAATTTCTTGTCCATATGGCTTGGGATGCTGGATGGGTAGTGGATATCTATCCCTTCTTTGACCTTCTAGGACCCAATGAACCTTTCTTCCTCAGCCAGATAGTCCTACGTTAATGATCTGGGAGAGAGCTGCTTAGCCTACAGAAGAAAAATTCCAAGCACCTTGAGGTTCCTTGCTGGCTCAGGTTACATCAATCAGACCGGTAGACAGCCTAGCAAGTGCAGGGTACATTGCCAAACCATCAACAGTACCTGAGCACCCAGTAGGGGCCACGTCTCTGCCAGATCCCCCAAAGAGTCTTTATCTCTTTCCAGAATACACTGTTTGCCAAATGGTACCTCGGGAAGGATTAGGAAGCAGACACTGAAGGAGGCAGAGGAGGTGGGCAGCCCAGAAGGGAGAGGCAGGAGTTTCAGGAAAATGTGAGTGAATGGTGGAGATGCTGGGAGCTAGTAGCCATGTGCAGGAAGCATAAAGCAAGAACAGAGAGCCCTGACTCAGGCAGGGTGGGGCTTTCATCATAGCAGAGGTTGGGGTGAGCGGATTTCTGGGGTTCAGGACCCTGATTGGCTGACATTTGTCTAGGGGTATAGGGAATTTCCCCTCAGATACAGGCCCCGCTGGGTGGGGTCAGCTTATGGCTCTTCCTGGGTCCAGGGGTTGCCTGCCAGAAGCTGTGTCTGACTTTCTAAGCCTGTCATGGCAGCTGTGTGATCAAGCTGTTTTAGGGCCCTCCCACAATACCATGCGTCCTGAATGCCTGATTTCTCTGTGCACTAAGCCTGGCCGCAGTATGCTCTTGATAATCCGTCAAAATGGCCACCTGAGAGAACTTTTGAATTGACCATCCTCCGTGATCTTGAAAATCTTTGCCAGTGTGGGAACAAGTGGTCAGAACTTCTTTCTAGCCAGTGTCCCATGGCTCAGGTCTTGTTGGCTAGGCTCACGGAGCCTCCAGATTCCTGCCTATCTGGGAACTGGGACCCTGAGCATTCTGCCCTAACCATGCCTCCAGAGACACTGGCCCCTCCGCCCCTCCCGGAACCCTGCCTACCCATACCTCTCCTATGCTGACCTGTGCTCCATTCAGTGGCCAACATTCCTCACATTCCTGCCTCTATTCACCCTCCCTCCTTCTCCCCCTCCAGGACAAAAGTTGAGGACCAACTTCCTCCTCCTGACCCACCATCCTCTCCTCCCCTCCTCCCACTGCCCCTCCCTATTCTTCTATGCCACAGCCTACACCCTGGCCTTCCACACACCGGCTCCCCTCAGTCCTCTCTGGAAACCTCTCATACCAGGTCTCAGCAGACTCCCGCCCTCCTCTGCCCTCTCTGAGAGGTGGCTGGAGCCGATGGAGTCCATGCCCCCTTCTCCCTTCAGGACCTCTCACAGATAGAGAAGGTTGGGTTTCTTCTCTGCTAATCCTTCTGTTTATGTCAAGGGGTTTCATTATGTGTCCCAGTCCTATGACCTGACCTGGCGTGACCTCTGTGTCATCCAGGCCTCCACTCTCACTCCTGAGGAGCAGCGAGGTCCAGTTCAGGCAGCAGCAAGACAGTATGCAGACTAGACACACCCAGTGGACAATATGGCCCCTGTGGGTGACATGGCAGTGCTGGCCACTGAACCCTACTGGGACTATCAGCCAGTCAGACCGGACCTCATGGTCTGCTGCCTCCTTCAGGGTATGGAGATGGTCTCGGACAAAGTTGTTAATTTTAATAAACTCTGAGAGATTACGTAGCAAGATGATGAAAATCCGGCCATTTTTCTAAATCTATTACAAGAGACCATGGGTTCAATATACTTGCCTTGACCCAGCCTACCCAGCAGAAGCCATGGTCTTAGCTACCCATTTCATTTCTCAGTCAGCACCAGATATTAGAAAGAAATTAAAAAGGGCTGAGGAGGGTCCCCAACCCCCCAAACAGGAATTGGTGAAGATGGCCTTTAAGGTTTTTAATGCCCGAGAGGAGGCAGCTGAGTTTTCCCAGCAGGCTCAGCTGCAGTAGAAGGCTACGCTCCAAACCCTTGCCTTGGCAGCTGCCCTGAGGCCACCGGCGCCCCCACAAAGGGGAAAAGAGAAGTCCACAAACCTCCATCTCACCAGAGCTCAGCCCAAGTCAACTCCCCCAGGAGCCTACCACAAATGTGGCCAGGAAGGTCATTGGTTATAGTACTGCCCTGACCCTCGGCCACTGCCAAGGCCATGCCCCATCTACTGGACACTGGAAATTGGAATGCCCCCATGCAGGCTCTTCCTCTATGCCATGCAACGGAGGTCCAGCCTCACTGGCACCATCATCCGAGACTCTCAGCCTTTGAACTTGTCAGCCTGGTGGAGGACTGATAACGCCCAGACTTGGTGACTCCCATCGTCCTCGCTGAGCCTAGGGTAAAGGTCCAGGTAGCAGGTAGGTCCATTGCTTTTCTAGTGGACACAGGAGCCACCTATTCTGTTTTAACCTCTCACAGGGTCCCATAGTTCCCTCCCCAATTTCTGTCACGGGGGTGCACTGGACCCCTCCTTCCCACTTCAGACCCTGACACTTCCCTGCATTCCTGCAGGGTGATTCTCCTCATGCTCTTTTCTAGTCATACCTGTTTGCCCTGCATCTCTGCTTGGTCTTGATATTCTCAGCCACTTTGGGGCCACGCTCACCTTGTCCCCACACTCTCTCCTAACAGCCCCCACTCTAGCTCTTCTGGACCCCACCTGACCTTATCACCTTTATACAGATGAAAGGTTGGGAGTGGCCACCAGGGTTCGAGTCCAACCCATTGGGCCTTTGAACTGGGCCATTGCTTTGCTGTCCAAACAACTGGACCCCACCATCTGTGGATGGCAGCCACGTTGAAAGCCCTAGTGGCAGTGGCTGAACTCACCTGGGAGACTCTCAAGATCACTCTGTTCCAGCCAATCATGGTCTACTCCACCCATCGCCTCTCAGACCTTCTGAGTCACTCTTGTCTTCCTCCTTGGGTCCTTACAAGTCCAAGTCTTTCACTTACTGTTTTTAGAAAGCCCCCAAATTACTTTGGCCTCCAGCCCTACCCTAAACCCTGCGACCCTCCTTCTTGTCCCTTCCTCCTCGGGTACCTCCTCTCACTCCTGCCCAGAGGCTGGGGAAGCCTTATGCTCACCCTGGCCTGGTCTTCTAGAACAACCCCTCACAAACCTCTAACTCACCCTGTTTGTTGATGGAAGCTCTTTTATAGACAGATCAGGAAACCACCAGGCGGTGTATGCAGTGATCACGTTCACTAAAACAGTTGAAACGACCCACCTGCCAATGGGGACCTCTTCACCAAAGGCTGAATTAATCACCTTGACTAGAGTGTTCCAGATAGCCAAGGGTCAAAGGGCTAACATCTATACTGACTCTAAATATGCCTTTTTAACGCCCATACCCATTCTGTCTGTTGGAAAGAAAGGGACTTCCTCACTTCCATGGGCACTACCCTAGTTAATGGACCCCTTATAGCCAAGCTCCTGGAGAACCTCAAGCTCTCTGCAGAAGTAGCCATAATCCACTGCCAGGGACACCAGTCCTCCAAGGACCCAGTGGCCTTAGGCAATGCCAGAGCTGAGTCAGTAGCCCAGGGATTGGCCTCCAGCCCTTCTGGATCAACAGAACGTATTTTGTTTTTGACACCCTCCTATCAGCCCTGTTATCAACCAGAGGAGAGGGACGAACTCCTGAATAAAGGGGCCATGCAGACAAAGGATGGATGGGTCTTCTTAAACAACCACCTCATCCCCCTTCAGGACCAGGCACTGTCCATCATTTCAGACATCCACCAGACCTTACACATAGGCCCCAAAGCTTTGTTCCATTTCTTAGAGCCCCTCTTTGATCCCCCATCTTCGAGCTTGTATTTTACAGGTCCACTCCTCCTGCCAGAATTGTGCCAAGGCCAACCACAGGGGGCCCTCCAGATATGTTAGCCCCTGCACCAGCTTCAAGGACACCAACTGGGCAAGGAAACAGATCCCTGAGGTCTCCAGGATGGCAGCTTACTGAACGCTTCTTCCCTCACACCTTCCACTGAGTGTGGGCCCACTGACTCCCTGACTCCCCTCCCCATGTCGTCCCAGCCCACAGGAAGTAGCCAGACATGAACTGGTGCCCATGTACCCAAGGAGTCTGGGATGTCCAGGTGACCAAGCTCTACCTCGGTCCTCCCTCCCCCATCTCTCTCTCTCTCTCTGTAAACCCTGCCAAGTCTCAAAAAACCTGCCAAATGGCAGCTTCTCCCCCAGAGAAGCTTAAGACCACACCTACAGGGTATTTAAACTGTCTCCCTAGAGACAGGCCATGTGGGCTGTTTGGTCTCTTCTCCCCATCTCCTCTCTAGGGGCTGGAGAATCACTCAGGACCATTGTACCAATGAACCTGGTCTCTTACTTTAATTCTGGTTGATTCAGATTACTGCATTGGTGGAGAGACTTAATATTGGGGTATGGAAACCTTTCAATGGGGACTTTTGAAGTTGGACTGAAAGCATTTCCACATTATGATATGGCTACAAGCCTGTGGTGGTTTGAATAAGGATGGCCCCCATTGGCTCATATATTTGAATGCTTAGTCATCAGAAAGTGACATCATTTGAGAAGGATTAGGAGGTGTGGCCTTGTTGGAGGAAATAAGACACTGGGGGTGGGCTTTGAGGTTCTAAAACCCCACCCCAGGCCCAGAGTCTCTCTGTCTCTCTCTCTTCCCTCCCCCCATGGATCAGGATGTAGCACTCAGCTACTTCTCCAGCACCATGCCTGCCTGCCTCCATGATCCCTGTTGCCATGCTCCCCACCATGATGACAATAAACTAAGCCCCTGAAACTGTAAGCAAGCTCCCAATGAAATGCTTTCCTTTATAAGAGTTGCCTTAGGGGCTGGAGAGATGGCTCAGCCGTTAAGAGCACTGGCTGCTCTTCCAGAGGACCCAGGTTCAATCCCCAGCACCCACATGGCAGCTAACAACTGTCTGTAACTCCAGTTCCAGGGGATCTGACATCTTCACACCAATGCACATTAAATAAAGTTAAATAAATTATTTAAGGGGGCTGGAGAGATGGCTCAGAGGTTAAGAGCACTGGCTGCTCTTCAAGAGGTCCTGAGTTCAATTCCCAGCATCCACATGGTGGCTCACAACCATCTATATTGAGATCTGGTACCCTCTTCTGGCAGACGGGCATACATGCAGTCAGAACGCTGTATACAAAATAAACAAATAAATAGTTATAAAAAAAAAAAGAGTTGCCTTAGTCATGGTGTCTTTTCATAGCCATAGAACAGTGACTAGTACATGTGGGAATACACATTTTAAAAATTAGATTAAAAAAATTTGTGGTGTATGGGTATTTTGCTTGTTTGCACATCTAAGCACTATGTGAAGAGGGCCTCAGATTCCCTGGGACTGGAGTTACAGATCATCCTGAGCATCCACGTGGGTTCCGGGAACCTAACTCAGGTCTTCTGGAAGAGCAGCCAGTGCTCTTAAGCACTGAGCACCTCTCCAGCCACAGAGTCCCCTGGGCCGGGGACTCTGGACTGTAGAGAAAGTGAGCTGGGCTGGAGACAGACCTTTGCGGCTCCCTTTGCGGCTCCCTGCTTCCTCACTGTGGCTGTGATGTGACTAGCTGCTTCCAGCTGCCTCTGTCTTGACTCCCCACTTTGGCGGGCTGTATTCTCAAACTCCGACCCTAAATCAGTGCCTTTTCCCTTAAATTGCTTTTGTCTGCACATCTTATCACAGAAATGAAAAGAAACTGATAAACTTTCCTTCCGGCCTTTCCCTGAGCACAGTTCTTCCCTCACAGCACCCTGTCCCTGCAGAACAGTGCATTTGCTGCACTGATGACATCACTATCAGCTGAGACTGGCTTCTCTAGGTCTGCTCTTGGTGTCACAGACTCTGTGGAGACTGACAAATGTGTAATGATGCATCTCAATGTTATATCATGAAGAAGATTTTTATTTTCTTAAATACCTTGTGTGGCGACTAAAAAAAAAGACGTGTGTGTGTGTGTGTGTGTGTGTGTGTGTGTGTTTGCGCACGTGGATGTCTGAGGAGGCAGAAGAGGGTGTCAGATCCCCCTGACTGGAGTTACATACAGCTGGTTGTTAGCATGGGTGTTGGGAACCAAACTCTGGTCCTCTGAAGATCCGCAAGTGCTCTCCCTTAACTGCTTCAGTGTCCTGTGTGACAACTTTTCAAAGAAATGACATGTGCTTCCAATACTAACTTCAGCTCCGTAATTAGGGGTAGGGAAGGAAGGTTGGATTTACAACTAAAACTTAGGGCTGGGGCTGTAGCTTAGAGGTAGGAAAAGCCCTTCCTTTGCCTAGCATGTGAGAAGCTCTGGGTTTGATTTCCGACACTGCAAACCAGACCAAACAAATAGTTTCTCCCCCGAAGTTCTCCATCTTAGTTCCTCAGAAGGACAGGAGGGCAGTTGGCTTTTTTCAACTCTTTTGCTTTGCCATCTCCATCCCTCAGCGGTTGCATAGGAGGTCCCCAGGGAGTGGAGCAGAGGCAGAAAGCCAATCAAGAAGATGGGTGCTCTGACGGCTCATGGGGTCCCAGCTGGTACTGCAGGCTTGCCCGTGACAGCCTGGGTTTCCTAGACGTGGTGTGCACACGCCTTTCCTGACTGGTTGCTGCTGACCTTCACTTTCCCAGTGTTGACAGTTGCCCTGGTTATCCTTAACTATCAACCCAAAATGGCCTGGAGTCATAGAGAGTGTAAGCATTGCAGCTCCGATGGAGAAGTATCCTGCCAGTGGGAAGCCAAGGATTACCATGAAGTCACCATAAGCAAGGCAGCTTATAGCCCTGCTCCAGGGAAGTATTTCCCCAGTGTAACAACTCTGCCCTAGCAGGGAAGGGTTTCCCCAGCAAAACTGTTACAGCTCTGCTCTGGTCTGCCAGAGTGTAACAACTATGCTCCTCCCTCTGCTAGGGCCAGGTTTCCCTAGGGAAAGTATTACAGTTCTGCTCTCCTCTGCTCCACACTGGCAAAGGAAGATTGTCACCCAAACCTCATTCAAGAGATTTGTTGGGAGGGAGGAATCCAGGAGGTGGCTGGCTGCCTCTGTCAGGGTGGAAAAAGGCAGCTCCCCACTGAACAGGTACAGGGCTTATATAGGACTTCTTAGGGGTGGAATTTTTCCAGGGTGAAGATTTTCAGGGTGGGAATTGGTCAGATTTCAATCCCCGAGCTTGGACAAGCTCAGAGATTGGCTGGATTTCCTGCTCAGGGATTGGTTGATTTCCTGCTCAGGGATTGGTTGGTTTCCTGCTCAGGGATTGGTTAGGTTTTGTGTGGAGTTGGTCAGGGGCAGGATGTGGTCTTTAGCCCTGGTTTCAGGGCCAAAGTGTGTTTCTTTCACTGGCTCTTTTACGATACATTGAGGACAGCCTCACTTGAGGAACTGCTTGGATCAAGTTGGCCAGTAGGACTGCCTTGGCGGGTGCTTGATGTAGGAAAATCTAGTCCATTGTGGGTGGCACCGTTCCCTAGGAAGGAGATTCTGAACAGGATCAAAACAGAGAGCTGAGCACAGGCAAGCAATGATACATCTATTCTCTCTCTGCTCTTGACTGTGGATGTGATGTGACTAGAGGCCTGAGTGCCTGCTTTGACTTCCCCAGTGACAGACTGTCACTTAGGAATGTCAGCAGAATAAACCTTTGCTCCTCTAATTTGCTTTCAGTCAGGGTAGCCTAGAGCGGAAACAGAAATGAAAGCAGAGCATTTTTCAATCAGCAAACTGTCAGCACAGCTCTGGCTCCAAACTCCAGACACACTGGGTGCTTTTTCTCCCCACTCAGGTTTGATGGCTAGAGCCCTAAGTACCAGAACTCACACTGATTCTCCTGCCTCTGCCTGTCATGGTCAAATGGGACTGAGAGACATGGAGGAGATTAGGAATGTGTACATCCGTGTGTGTGTGTGTGTGTGTGTGTGTGTGTGTGTAATTGCTTAAGACTGTTTGATGACAAATCCTGTGACTTAATGAGTGGTTTAACCATCAATGGGCAGCCCACACATAGGCAGCAGGTGTTATGTTCCTTCTCCTTCAGTAAAGAGTATGTATGTAAATATTTCAGATATATCCCAGCACTCTGAAATTACTGTAACAAAATACGTAGACTGGTTACTTTATAAACAAATTTCTTGAGGCTTAGAAGATGGTACCTGTGTTAGTTTTCTGTTACTGTAATAAAATACCTGAGGCAGTTACTTTATAAAGAAAAGAGGTTTGTTTAACGAATGCATCTAAAGTCTCAAAGGCATGAGACCTTTACCTTTACAAGAGGTAAAGCCCTCAAATTGGATAGTATCAAATGTTAGGAGTCTATTATGATTATGTCACCCAACAAGAGTCAGAGAGAGGGAGGGAGAGGGTCAGGGAGGGAGGGAGGAAAGGAGTGAGGGAGGGAGGGAAGGAGAGGTGGGGGGACACTGGGATCCCATCATTACCGCCCAGGGCATGCTCCAGTTGTCCTAAGGACCCACATGCCTGCCTCCTAAAGGCTCCACACTCCCTGGACTGAACTTCTGATCCTCCCACCTTTAGAGCAAGTGTAAATCATCTGCAAACTGTAGCAGGGCTCTGGGGTAGACGCTCTCCCTTGCTCTATTTTACAAGGACACCAATCTCATCCACGAGCATGGAACCCATGTGACCCTGTCAACTCCTCAAAGGCCCTACCCCTTTCAGAGCTAAGTTTCATTACATGACTTTGGTGGACATGGACATTCAGTCCCCCATAGTGGAATTGTTGTGGCCACGTCGCGAGACCCCCAAGCAAGACCACCACAGAGCCGATATCCGATGCAAAACACACAGGGCTTTATTACAAGCTTGGGCTTGGTCTGCATCCAACACACTGGCTAGCCAGATGAAGGAGGACGGCTCTGAGCTCTCAGGGTGAGGGGTTTTAAAAGAGAAAAACCACAAGCAGGGTGGTACAAGCCTTGGCATCATATGATTGGGTGAAAGTATGTAACCTTTGAATTTACTGGTTATGGGTTACATTTATCATTTTGGGGGCAAGCCTGGACAAATCCCAGGCTTTGTCCTTGAGCTGACATGGGGGCTGGCTGGCCTAGCATGTACTGACTGTGGGGGCTCACTCAGTGGCCCAGTCTCTGTCCTCTAGCTGTCATGGAGGCTGGCTGGCCTTGCACATTCACATTGACCCATGCATGTAGCTCTAAGTTGGTGAGGAGTCGCAGACAGGAAACAACTGGCTGAACCTTGAACAGTCAAAGTATGTGCAGAACCGGAGCTACTGCAAGGACTAAGTCATAGCCCTCCCAGAAACTGCTTGCTTGAAACTCAGGAAACTGAAATTGAGGCCTGATCTCTGAGAGAGGACTGAGCAGTTTGTTATGGTGTCTGCATGGTCCTTTCAGAATCCTTGCACATGGGAGGCATTGGTCTCCCCCAGGGGTTTGTCTCCCCCACCGTCTTCCCACATTAACCTGGACTTGTGGGTATTTTATATTTTGAATATGAAGTCTAATGTCAGTTTATTTTATTGCCAGATTGTTCCTGCATGGGTCACCATTTCTTCCGCACGTTTTTGCACGTGGGATTTTTGCATGTGAGATTTTTGCAGGAGATGATTTTTTCATTGTTTTACTCACTCATGTGTCCCTTCAACAAGCACCAGTTGACATGGTCATGAATTCCCCCACTTCCTTTCTCACCCCTAAGTGATCAGTCCCTCCTGACTTCCCTTCTGATAATCCTCCTCAACACTCTTTTACCTCCTGCTAGCCTCCCCGCCCTGCCATTCCCAGAGACCATCCTTACAGCCTGGCATTGGAATCTGGTGGCTCACAAACCGTCCAGGATAAAAACACATTGTTGTCAGGCAGTGAGGCCCCTGACTTATCTTGGGGGTGAGTATACCCAGGACTCTTCACACGGCTCTAGGGGCCTTTGACCTTTCTTACAGAAAAAGAAAAGAGGAACGGGCCTCTTACTTCACATAGGTTTTTTTTTTTTTAAATTTTTTTTTGTAGCAATAATAAAGGAATGTGATTGATGGATGGCGTGGAGTGGTTGAGATGGGGATCACTTGAGGAAAAAGAAGACAAGCAGTTGGGGCAGGGTTGAGGTATGAAGGCTAGAGGTGGACCCTGCAGCTGGGGTTCCCCAGTCCAGGCCTGGCAACTGTCCCTCTCATGGGTCCCCAGAGCCCGCCTACCCAGGTCAACTACTTCCCCAATCAAAGCCCTGCTCCTTCCTTAAGTCTTTCGGCTCACTGATGCTGAGACGTGGGGAGACTCTTGCCCCGTCCAAAGCCTCCCCTCCTCCTCCTCTCCTCCACTGATAGAATCAAGGGGGTATGGCCTGGAGGTGCTCACAGTTACTACTGGCCTCTGTGCTGCTGCCGCTACTGGCCTCAGGTGAGATGGTTCGGGACACGGGGTTGCGAAGTGGGACGAAGGGACAAGGCTCAGGCAGGAATCAAGCTGACCCTGTGACCAGGGATGGCTTCCGGTGACCAGGGATGACCTCCGGGCCATGCTAGGAGTCTGGGTGCTGAAAGTCATCGCCTCTCAGTTTTCCCAACCCTGTAAACAGATGTACACAGCTGGGGCTCTGATGGAGGGTTTGTTGTCCAGGTGTCTGGGGGTCGACAGTTGTGTCGGAGGAACTTCGTACAGTGGTCGGACAGGACCTCTCCGTGCAGTGCCAGTACAAGCCTGAAGCAGGGCCTTATGTGCGGAAATCATGGTGTCGGCAGACATCTCCAGATAAATGTAACAGAGTGGTCACAACCTCTGAGCCTCGGAGAGCAGTCAAAGAGTCACAACACGCAATCTGGGACGATCCTGAAGCTGGCTTCTTCAGGGTCACCATCACTCAGCTCACGGAGAAGGACTCAGCATTCTACTGGTGTGGACTATTTGACGCTTCCCGAAACGTAATCAACGTTCTCAGAAACATCAGCCTGGTGGTGTCTCAGGGTAAGGCTTTTATATAACCCCTTTCCTAGGGACCAAGTGAAAATATATCTCACTTATCCCTTGTCTCTGTTGTCCCCAATCCTGACACCTGCTCTGACTGAGGAGAGTGAGATGCCCTGTCCCCTGAGACAACTTCCTATCACTGTCATTCCTGGCTCTGGCACTGAGAAACAATGTCTGAGTTTCGTGGGGCAGGGACCTGGAGTCTCTCCCACTCTTACTTATTTTAGCCTGGCATGGTGCAACTTTAATGCCAACATTTGAGAGGCAGAGGCAGGCGGATCTCCGTGAGTTAAAGACGAACCTGGTCTACAGAGCGAGTTCCCAGCCAGCCAGAGATACATAGTGAGACCTTGCCTCAAAAAAAAAAAAAAAAAAAGGGAATGTTTTTATTTTAAGTTATGTGCACTCACGGGCACATGCCACGTGTGTACCAGTGCCCATGGAGCCAGAGCACAGGATCCCCTTGGGGCTAGAGTCACAAGTGACTGTGAACCACCCAGTGTGGGTGCTGAGAACCAAACTCAGTTCCTCTGCAGGAGCAGTCTGAGTTCTCAATGGCTGAGCCGTCTCTGACTCTTTCTCACACAGGCACACCTGTGCAGACCTGAGGTGCAGATCACTACTGGCCCAAGGGGCCCTCAAAGAGCTGCTCTGAGCTCCCCTATATCTTGCCACTGTTTGGGGGGTCAGATTGGATTCTCCCTTCAGGACCCCACCCAGTCAGCATCTTTTTCTCTTACAGCTTTGCCCACTCTTCCTCCACCGACCAGCATCCGGCTCCAAACAAAGATGGGTAGGTTTTTGAGGAGGAAAGATGGATGGCCAGGCAACCTGGGGAGCCCGAGATTCAATGGGGCCTTCCCCTTGGGTGGACCCCCTAGGGACTGGGCAATGGGGAAGCTCCACTCAGGGCTTGGGACATCGAGAGACGAAGTGTGCTCTCTGCTCCAGCGCCGCCCACTTCCCATGGGGAGGCCAGGTTTGAACTAAGCATAAAGATCCCAGGTCCAATCTGAGCCAGTTTAAAAACTAGACCAAACCAAACCACAGCATCCAAATGGCCAGGGATATTCTCAACATCACTAACGACCAGGGAAATGTGCAAACCACAGTGAGAGATCTTCCCATTCTAACAAGAATCACTCTTCCTCCAAAGACAAAAGGTAACAGGTGCAGGGAAGCCTGGAGAAAGGGAACCCAGTGGCTAGTGGGAATGTAAATTAGTACAGTAGTTGTGAAAACAGCCTGGAAGTTCTGTGTCCTACCAGCCGATGGTCCCAGCCTTTGGGAGGTAGAGGCAGGTGGATCACAAGTTCACCATCTTGAGCTAGGCAGTAAGTTTGAGGTCAGCCTGGGCTACATGGAACTCTGACTTAAAAGAAAATTTAGCCGGGCACGGTGGCACACTCCTTTAATCCTGCACTCACGAGGCAGAGGCAGGTGGATCTCGGTGGGGTTGAGGTCAGCTTGTTCTGTACAGGGAGTTCTGGGCAGGCCAGAGCTACATAGTGAGACCCTGTCTCAAAAACTAACAAACAACAACAAAATGTTGATTTAATAGACATTGGAAACTGAATGGTGGGTACCAGAGGCTGAGAGAAAAATGAGGAATGAGTGATAGGGTGCTGGGCTAAAGAGTATTAAGTGATATGAAGGGGAAAGATGTTAGGGTGCTGGGCTAAAGAGTATTAAGTACTATGAAGGGGAAAGAAATTCCGATGCTGTGCTGCACTGTAGAGTGACCTTACACAACAGTAATGTACTATTTGTTTTTTATTATCAAAAATTTAGAGTATTTACTTATTGTATTTTATATGCATGCATGTTTTGCCTGCATGTGTATTTGTGCAACATGTACATGCCTGGTGCCCTGGAGGTCAGAAAGGGGTGTTAGATCCCCTAGAACTAGCGTTATGGTTTGTTGTGAGCCACCATGTGGTTGCTGGGAATCAAACCCTGGTCCTCTGCAAGAGCAGCAAGTGCTCTTAACCGATGAGCCATCTCTCCACCCCCTAATCACTTTTTTAAAAGGCTATGAAAAGGATTTTTTAATGTTTTACCATGAATAAATGATGAATGTTGAGTACACAGGTTGACTTGGTTTGAATGTCACATAATACATACAAGTACTGAAGCAGCAAATGGTACAGCAGAATGTGTAAAAACCTCTTTAAAAGTTATCGTGTTATTATTATTATTGTTGTTGTTGTTGTTGTTGTATGAATGCATGGGCCATGGTGCACATGTGGAGGCTGGGGGACAACCTTTTGGTTGGCTCTCTCCTTCCACTGTGGGTTCTAAGATTTGAACTCAGGTCTTCAGGCAATCTCAACAGCCCATAAATATGTAAACGTTCTAAGTTAAAGAATTTAGGCCCAGCTACCTCTGAGCCTCCTACCTCTTTCACAGTTTCGGCCTAGACCCCATTCTCCCTTTCATGCATGACTATCTTCTCTTTTCCCCTCTTACTCCAGAGACGACCACCTGGCTCCCAACAAGCACAGGTGGGTGTGCCGGGGGAAGGGGGGTATCCAGGTGATTGGGGGGTTGGATTTAGGGGAGGCCAGCCTTTAGGGTTGATGCCCTTATATCTGTAAACAAAAAATAAGTATAAGCTAAAAATTGTACCCCTGGCCTGAGGGGCTGTGAGGTGTGGTTCCATCTAAAACCCTTCTCCATCTCCTCTCATGGTTCTTGGGACCCAGTCTTGGTCTCCGTCCTGGTCACCTGAGTGACCACCATCTTTGTGTCCTTCTTAGTTCTGACCACTTCTCCAGAGGAAACCACTGGCTTTTTCATCAATGGCTCTGAGCACAGGTGAGTCAGATGTCTTCAGAGGGAGGGTCCTGGGAGAGGATGCCCAGAGAGCTCATGGAGCCCAGGAACCGGGGACCCCAGGATCCTTCTCAGAATGGCTGGACACTGAGTTCTGCAGAGGATCTCCCTGGTCCAGACACGGAGCTGGAGAAGGAGGGGCAGGGGCTGGGTGGAGAAGCTGTAGAAAAGACAGAGATGATTGGAATGAATCAGAACCCCTGTAATAAAGGATGGAAAGGAAGAGATATTTGAAGAAAAAATAGACATATAAATTTCACGGAATTGTAGGAAAAGGGTTTCAGATTACAGACTCATACAGGGCTAGGGAGATGACTCAAAGATTAAAGGAAGTGTCTGCTGTGCGAGCATAAGTATCCGCGTGTGGGTCCCTGGCACCCACATAAAACGCTGGGTATGGCAGCGTGTACCTGTAGTCACAGTGCTTGGAGGCAGAGACGGGCGGATCTCAGGGACTCAATGACCAGCTAGTCTCACCAACCAGTGAGCTCTAGGCTAAGAGAGAGACCGTGTCTCAAAAAGTAGATAAAGACACTGAACTTTGAATCCTGCCCTTCACACCCCCCCTCTCTCACACACACAAACACACACACACATCCCAACAGCACCACACCACACATCCATTGTCAAGAGGGGAACTAGGAACCATGCCCATAGCACAAAGAGTCACAGACAAGCAGACTGACCCCTGCTTGTCTCATTCATGACTTGAGAACATTCTGGAAACTTATAGATTATTTCCAAATGAACAAGAATGAGATTCCATATCAAATGTAACAAGATAGCTGAAGCCACCAGGCCCCTGTGAGTGAGACTGCAATAAATTAAATGGATTGTTTGTTTTTTGAGACAGATGCAGCCCTGGCTGTCCTGGAACTCACTCTGTAGACCAGGCTGGCCTCGAACTCACAGAGATCCACCAGCCTCTGCCTCCCTAGTGCCAAGATTAAAAGCGTGCACCACCACCACTGGGTTTAAATGGATTAATTTTTTTATGAAGACCAGAAAAACCTATAAATGTTTTCTTTGAAAAGTCTAGCACGCCAGATATACTGCTGCCATTTACCAAGATAAAATATATAAACACTTAGATTCAGGGAGGTGGGGCAGGTGGATCTCTGTGAATTTGAAGCCAGTGGTCTACATAGAGAGTTCCGGGACAGTTAGGGCTACTTAATAGAAAGACTCTGTCTCAAAAAACCAAATAAATAAATAAACAAACGAAAAGCAGGTGAATATCTGGGTGAGGAGGAGAATTTTTATGTTTTACTTTTCTCAGAAAACTTTAAAAACACGCATCGTGGAGGGTGGGATTAAGCAAACCGCATCAAGGAGGGAATTCTGCTCAACAAACAACATTATGGGAAACGTTCACAAGCAGATAGTAGACTGAGAGAAATTCATTTTAAAAGGCTAAACACAAACGCGGTGGTGCAATTCATGGTTCTCAAAGAAAAAGATGGCAATCCCAGTGGAAAACGGCAGACAACAGAAAGATAGTGGAAGAGAAAATCTGAAAGGCAAACACGCATGTTCACACCTGCCAATAAGTTAAAAACACCAAGGACCACCACCTCACACCTTGACAATGAGCAAAGCAGCTAGGCACTGGGAAATGCTTGCAGCTGGGACTGCTGTGGGCTCCTGAACCCTGAGCACAGTTGGAGGTGGCTCAGACCCCACCCACCTGTGAGAGGGCGGAGCCTCTCAGGTTTGAGCACAGTTGGTGGTGGCACAGACCCCGCCCACCTGTGAGAGGGCGGAGCCTCCTGGGTTTCAGAGCCTCTCAAAGATCAGCCAAAATTTCACAACCCAAAAGATGAGATCCAGAGACTGCACAGTTCTGGACCAGAGACACTAAGGAGTGGAAAAGGTGACGACTCAGGTCCCCTTCATAAGTGGCTCTCTGTGACCTCCTCACTGGCCCGCTGAGTTCTGGTCATCTCCTCCAGGCAGACCTGTTTCTCTGTGACCGCAGCCGCCCTGCTTCTGGGCCAGCTTAACGACTTTCTAGCTGACCCGCTGCGGAGGTGCCTTCTCCCAGCTGTTCAGATCCCCAGCCAGAATTTTTACCCTTCCAACTGGGTTTCTTATAAATGGGTTTCCTCGCAGGCTCAGAAACCCCACGGCTCTCATTCCCACTCGTGTCCACTGTCCCTCCAGAGCTCAGGGTGGGTCCATATGCACACAAACTCCCGCTGGGAGCCACTCAGAAGCAGGTGACATCTCAACCCAGGCTCCTCTTTCTGCTCCCTGCCTCCAGAAACCACAGTTCTCCTTCCTCTCCGGGCTGGGTCTCCCCGAGGCTTCTGGTCTTTGTGCAGTATGGACTCCTGCTGTTGAAGGGCCTGATGCTGTCGGTTTGCTGTGTGGTCCTTTGCCGGAGACGCTGCCAGGTGAGTGGCCTGGCTTGGGGTGAGGGTGCTCTGTAGGATCTGGTGAGTGATCCGGGCGAACTATATTTTCAGTTTGGAGTGAGTGTGTTTATTAAGGACACAGCAAACCAAAGTAAAAGGATAAATACCAAGTAGTAGAGAGAGCAAACCATCGTGAAACCGGGCGCTTAAAACATCCAGCAAAACTAAGGAAGCCCCATGGAGGCATCAGTTGGAGTTTCCGACAGTCCCCAGCAGAGCAGTGTCTGAAGCCTCGGGTGAGGCTTCCAAAAATAAACAAATAGAAGACAGAAACCATCAAATATGGGGCTCACAACACCCCACAAAAACCAAAGGGGGAAGTTGAGGCAGCCAGCTGGTTCCCAGTTGAGCTTTCTCTCCAGGGACCAGCTTCCCGTGGCTTCTCGGCCCCTGCACGCTCATATCACAGGGTAAACAATAGTAGCTTCTGGACATGTTACCTTTTGGCTGTGCCCAGGAGCATGAGGTTTTCACTCCTGGCCTGTTTTTGCTATTCTCTTTTCTCCCTGCCACAAGAATAGGAGAGCCAGGCCATCCGTCTCCAGACAGGAGGCCTTGGAGGACACTTTGAAGCAAACCTGCTTCATTCTGAATGGGGCATGATAGATAGAGCCTCACGTCCAGACCTCATGTCCAGAGGCAGCTCCTGCACACAACACACACACACACACACACACACACAGGCACACACATACACATGCACACACACACATACACATGCACACACATACACACACATACTCACACATACACACACACATACACATGCACACATATACACACATGCGCACACACACACACACACACACACACACACACCAGTGTAATATATGTTACAGGGGCAGTAGATCTGGGGTCACAACTGTCCCAGGGTATATACCTAAGAAGATGGATGGAAGTGTTATTTCTTGGACTCTCTGCCTATTCCTCAGAAATTATCCTCCTAGGAATAGAGGCCTGGGGCCCTGGTTGGAAACCTCTCTTCTGGGTCAGAAGAAAGCAGAAGATGCCTGGAGGAAGGGCTAGGGAGGAAGGACGAGGGTTCCAGATTGCAGTCTTGGGGCAGGAGAAGGTGATGTAGAAAGGCTTTGTTTTGTGAATTTCCCCTCCGCCTTTCTTCCTCAGGGGCGTGAGGCTATGGCAGAGACAGTGATGACAGAGGCTAAGGAATATCCCAGCCTTCCTGAAGCCTCGGAGTCCTTGGGCACGTTTAGCCATATGTCAGGGGGTGAGAACAATGATTATTCTCCTAGCCCCACCCAGTGGCTGCCCGACCACGGCACACTGCAACCCTACTGAAGCCACCAGGCAAGCCACGGGAGACAGATCACCAGTGGTGACTTTCACTCTGGTATTGAGCACCCTAAGAGCCATGCTCCCCCACAGCCCAGTCTCCCCCAAGCTGACCACCCATGGGAAGTTAATCTGCATTGGGGTCAGACCCTCTCACGGCCCCCAACACCCGCGCCTTCTCTCCCAGGACTTCCTCATTCTCTCTGCTGCCTCCATTGGCGTCACATGCCTCACTGCTCTGTTTCTTGAGTGAGCTACTCACAAGCCCTGTGTGTGTCCACTTGTGCCTGAGTCCAGACTCTAGGATCGCATCAGAGCAGAATGCGGAAACATCGTATCTCCCGGCTTCCTCTCCTCTTGCTCCAGATTCCTTAAAATGAGAGAAAAATGACTTAAAGGATAAGATGGGGAACCAAGAAAGGCTGTGATCTGCAGACTACGAACAGAGGAAGCCAAGAAGTTAAAGAAAAAAGGTGTTTTGTTTTTTTTTTAGCAAGCTCCCCAAACAGACCGCTCCTGCAGCCACACGTAAGAGCTGACCACCAGGGGTCAGTGTTGTGCTGGTTTATCAAGAGGCAATCTCATCTTCACAGAGAAAGTCTGCTTGTACAAACTTGATTATTGACTTGTGTGTGTAGGGGATCCTTTGGGGGAGCAAAAACAATGTCACGTCCATAAAACAAGAAGAAGCCAGAATGATGTTCAGCACACGTGATGTCCAGTGCAGCCTGGACCCTGGACATTCAGCATGGACATCTGCTGTTGATAGCAAACTTGAAAAGGCCACCACAATGACAGGATGGTTTCTCCTCCTCCTCCTCCTCCTCCTCCTCCTCCTCCTCCTCCTCCTCCTCTTCCTCCTCCTTCCCTCCCCCTCCTCCTCCTCCTCTTCCTCCTCCTCCTCCTCTTCTTCTTCTTCTTCTTCTTTTTTTTTGATGTGTGGGAGAATAAAATATAGAAGTTTCTTCACAGATAGGTCAACGCACGGCTGTCATCTATCTGCGCACACACTTTTGCTCCATTTACCCTTCTTATCTTCATTTCTTCAAACTAAGGCCACTATTCTAATGCATTTGATATGTAATCCTGCATTTCACTGAAATCTTACAAAAAGAGTCATTTCTCCCTTGTGATTGTATATCTTTTTGAGTGTGTGTGTATGAGTGTGTGTGTGTGTGCTCACATGTGCGTGTACATGAGTGCTGTGTCTGTAGAGAACAGAAAAAGGCATCAGATCCCCTGGAGCTGGAGTCACAGGCATTTGTGAGATGCTGTGAGTAAGTGCTGGGAACTGAACCCCAGTCCTCTGTAAGAGCAGTGTGTGCTCTTGATCACTGAGCCTCTCTCCAGGCCTGTGTCTGTATTTTCAGTGTCTATAAAATAACGTGATGCACTTTCCCCCACATATTTCTCTTGCTCAGCTACCCAGCCACTGTTTGCCAGTGCTGACATGTACTCCATTGCGTGCATGCTCCCCACCAGGGAGACCACTGGAACCCAGGGCCTGTGCTGTTACGCCCTCTCATCATCACATTGCAGACAGTTGGGTGGTGAACATCTCCATTATTCTCTTTTAGAACCATTTATGACTTCCTTTACAATTTATATCCAAAGGAGTTTGTAGGACTTCAGAGTCTAAGCTGCTGGTGCCTCTGGCTTTGTTTCCTGAACCACTACCAGACAACTAGAGACTGTACTTCCTGTCCATCTACAGCAAGCACGCAGCACCATCTATGGATTGGTCTTCCAAGAAGAAAATGGAGGTCCTTTTTCCGTGTTCCATGTTGGGAGCACAGAGGTCCTTGTGCCCACAGATCACCAGGGAAAACAGGAACGTTAAGCACACAGAACTGTTATTCCAAAGGAAAGGGTATATAACCTGGTTTTCCATCCCAAAGGCTGGGAACTGAAGGTGGTTGACAGGCTGGTGATCTGTGTTATTTGTAGGGCCAGGCCGTATCAAGCTCCCACATGAGGACAAGAGGTGGCTAATAGCCCAAATGACCTCTACGCTATCTGTGCGACGGAGACCACTCCAGATCCATCCCTAGGCACTTAAGCTAGTACAGGTAACCTATCTCTAGAACCCATGTTCTTGAAAGAAATAGCATGTACCCTGAGTTGAGTTTCGATATAATTATGCCTCCTTATGTGGAGGGGATTGTATTATTACAGGAAACTTTTTTTTCCAAATTGTACTGTGCTTAAATGTGCTGACCGTGGCATCAAACTCCCAAAGTTTTCTTTCTTGCTTGTTCACGGGTCATTTCTCTGCCAGCCATGCCACCTGCTGGGACCCTGCAGTGGGAGAAGCCTACTGGTGGTGTTCTGCTAAATGGTCATGTCAAACTGCCTTCCAAATATTCGTATGTACAGATCTGTGTTCTTCTTAACTTTGGTCAGAGAAATGTCTTTCTGCTGTAGATAGTAGTTAATGCCGAGATTCATAACTGGTCAACGAGCTGAGAGTAAGAGACTAAGTGACTGCTGAGCCCTGGATGGAATATCTGTATTAATCTTTTGCCTCAAGCCTCAGAAAACATCATGGGGGAGGGAGCAGAAAAAAAAGGTAAGAGCGGGGAGGATGGGGAGGAGAGCTGTGAGATGCTGTCATTGGGACGTGATGTAGCCATTGTAAACATGAGCTCATGGCAGCTAATGTGACCTTCGCGTATCAAACTAGTCAACACTCTGGCATGGACGGATACGGCGAGGACTCATGAGGCCCCACCCCTTCCTGAGAAGTGGTTTTCAGTTGATGGCTTCTGGGGGAGAGAGAAATGTTTTTCCTTAGGGTTTGGCCACAGATAGTCTGCCCCTGCTCCATGGGGTGGTTCCCACAACTATGCACACAGGAGCAGTACTAACTGGACTCAGTGGGTCACAATGGAGAAAAGAGAAGAAGACATGTGAGGGGACCGGCAGGCAGCATTGGAACTCATGGAACACAGCTGGGTGGTTGGCAAAGCCACGCCTGAGTGAGCCTTGGAGAGGCAAAGCCCCGAAGACCACATGTCCTGAGGACCTCGTGCTGTTATTGAGCACAGCTCTGATTGTAGCCTTCATGGTCACCACGTCCCTCATCATCTATGGGCTGTATGAAAACTCTCAGGGTTTTATAGTCTTTCACTGGGCAGTGTTACATACTTTACAAAATAACAGTGATTGACTTTTCCCAAGCATTGCTGCTGGAGCAGATTAATGACTCAACCACCACTCTTAGAAAGAATTTAGACATGTAGAATTGTTAGTAAGATTAGGTTAGTTGTTTTTGTTAATGGCTTTGAGGTAGAAAATTTTGGGGGACAATTTAAAGTTTAGAAAGGCACACTTTTAATAGTTGAGCAAGGGACTTATTGAGGTCAGGGAACAGGAACAATGGCAGCCTGGCTATTGCTGGCTGACGTACCTCTCTTGCTAGGATAGGTTGGTGATCAAAGGTGATGATTAATTCCTTGTACCTATCTCTGCCCTCAGCTTCCTGATATGAAAAACTGTTGATGAGCGGGTATGCACCCTGAGGACTTAAAGTAGAGCTGACTGGTTGTTTTTCCTATATAAATGTTTAGATTTGTGATTCTTTTAAGATTTCTTTTTACAAGATTACCTTTTGAGATAAATAATAAAATGATTGGTCCTTTCTTTGTAACGGCGAAATGTCAGTAAAAGAACTTGCTTGCTCACACTCTATAACCTATAACAAGTGGCTTGGACATGAATGTATGTGGGTTCTGAGGATAATTTGTTTTTCACCTGTAATATATAAAATGTTTAATCGTGTAAGGGATATGGAAAACATGTTGGTTTTTTTTTACTTGTATTCATTATAATCATTCACTTAAAAATAGAATGTAACCACATTGTAATTTTTATATTGCTTGAAAGGTTCTGCTGGGGTATACAAGCTGTAAGGGAGAAAATAAAGTAAGGTAGAAGGAAGCCGCCATCAGGAAGGACAACGAAGAGAAACTAGGGTAGAAGAACACAACAGAAAAAGAATAGTGTAGAACAAGCAACAGAAAGAATAATAGAAAGACAAAGGAGCCTTTAGCCCTCAGAAAAGAACTGTTTTTCTCTCCAATTTTGCATCTTGTTCCCAGTCTCTCTGATCGACAGAAGGCTGGACCCTCTGCAGACACAAAACTGGTAGGGGCACGTGTGAGGAGGGCTTCGAGGCGTTGGAAGGAGGGAGCAAATGTGATTAAAGTACATTCTATAAATGTATATGTGAAACCGTTAAAGAATGAATGAGAAGCATTAATAAAAGAAAGATGGAATGTGAGATCAAATACAACCAAGTAATGTATAAGGCACTGACATATGGTTCCCTCTATTTCTGTGCGTTCCTGGAAAGTTTCATGTACAGATAGCATGTAAGTCTAAACACAAGAGTGTTGTTAGCATGATTGGTTTTGAATTGTATATGGCTGAATACAAACGTTTCTTGCTTATTTAAATAAGTTACAGGAAATTTTGGGGAGTCCCACCTGGGCTACCACATATTATCTGGGAAATCAGGATCCCTTCTTGGGGTTCATAGTTTCACTAATAAAAGACTTTAAGGGAGCTGGAGAGTTGGCTCAGTGGTTAGAAGTGCTTGCTTCTTCCAGAGGGCCTGAGTTCAGTTCCAGGCACCCATGTTGGGTGGATCACAAGTAACTCCAGCACCAGGGGATCTGATACTCTCTTCTGGATTCTGCAGACACTGGAACACAACACACACACACACACACACACACACACACACACACACACAGAGAGAGAGAGAGAGAGAGAGAGAGAGAGAGAGAGAGAGAGAGAGAGAGAGAGAGAGAGAGAGAACTGGTTAGTTTTTTGTCAACTTGACACAAACTAGAGTCACCTCAGAAAAGGAAAACTCAGTTGAGGAATTGCCTCCATTAGATTAGCTTTGGGCAAGTCTGTGGCATTTTTATTTT
>CABHPH010144493.1:0-15981 GCA_902168325.1 Peromyscus nudipes
ATGGATGGATGGATGGATGGATGGATGGATGGATGGATGGATGGATGGATGGATATATGGATGGATGGATGGATGGATGGATGGATGGATGGATGGATGATAAATAAATCAACAAACAAATTAGCTAACTCCAATTTTCCACCCCTGTTCTGTCACTAGCGTGCACCTGGCCTGCAGCAGGGTTGGACAGGACAATTAGAAAAGACCTAAATCCTGAGGAGGAGTTGGCAGATGAGTGGGATAGGAGATCTAGACTCTTCCTCTAAAAGTCCCAAGCAAATTTCAGAAAGACACCCACTCAGAGGTAGGTTCAGACCATCCCTATTTCCTCTGGGACTCTGTAATAACCACCTGCTGGCCCTAGACTCCAAGACACAGCTATTTGCATCAAGAACCCCTACCCATGGCCATGCCCATCTCTCACCTGTCTCCTTTCCTATGGCAGAGCCACTAGCCCTTTCCACCTCTTCAGGTAGGAATACTGCCACGTGGCTGAGGACATCACTGGGACCCCCATCCCTTTGGGGCCTGGCCATCTGTGGACTCTGTCCATATGGGCTTTTCTGAGTCCTGAGGCTTCCTTCTGCAGTTAGAACCCAGCACTTGGGGCTGCCTCCTCCCTCTAAAAGGGTCCCCTGATGACCTCATTCTCACCCCCAGTCAGTCCCCCATCTTCATTCTTAGACAATATGTCACTAACAAGGACCAAATTTGGGCAATCATCTCCCTAAGGTCACCAAGTCTCCACTGTCCCATCTACAATGGCCACTGAATTCTTTGGAGGACCTCCACCATCTTCCCCAGAAGCAAATCTGAGAGATCCTCAGTCAGGTGCAACTGTTGGGTCTGATGCATGCATTGGGTAATGAGTCAGTCTTGTGATCCTTGTGCTCATCTGAACACAGAGCACCCACAAGACTGTGGCCAAAAGTGTCCTCTGCTCCAGTGACCTTATCAGGAGCAAAGTGACACTCCACTCCTAACATCCACACAGCCACACAGTCCCCGCATCCAAAGTGGGTAGTTTGCCTTTGCCTTATTCTTGGGCTGCCAGGAGATGAGGATGAAGGGAGATGCAGCTGGGGGTGATTGTCCCTGGAACCCTAGTACAGGATGCCAATGAGCCTGCCAGGTCGTATGGAGGCCCCTTTCCTCACCCACAGATGGGAGATTCCCTCAGCTTTGATCATGTGCCTGGCAAGAATATCAGCCAAGCAGGCTCTGTTTGGAGAGCAGCAACCTCACCAAGTAGATGGGAAGCCCTCTAAGTGTTCAGCATGCTGAGATGTCGGTGCTTCTTATAAATTTGCATTTTTAAAAGTGCTCTGAGCTTTCTAAAGCACTTTCCCCATTTAAATAATACCAATTTGTGCCACTGCCCCTAGAGAAGCCTGCCCACTATTAATAACTCCAGTACTTATTTTTTTAAAAACTGCTCAGCAACAAATAAGTTATATCAATGCACAAAGAGACCATACTTGACATGAGACCACACAGTCAGACACCAGCAAGGCCTCTACACCTGTCATTCTTGCCTGATTGTGTCCTCACTAAAACCTCTGAGACGTCAGTGTGAGAAGAACGGCTTTACGAGTGAGACGGTACGGCTGGAGGGTTGGGGTGTGGCGTGTAATCTTTTACCTGACGCCCCGGACAGTGGAACATTATAGTCCCTTCACTTGGAAGTTTGGGTCCCTGCATGTGCAATCAACCAGGACCTTCTTTGGGGAATAAATAAAATAGTGACAGGGATGAAGGATTGGGAACTGAGTGTATGGCTGTCTTAATTAGGGTTTCCATTGCTGTGAAGAGACACCATGACCACAGCAACTCCCATAAAGGAAAAATTTAGTGGGGTGGCTTACAGTTTCAGGGATTTAGTTCATTATCATCACAGTGGGACATGGTGGCATGCAGGCAGACATGGTGCTGGAGAAGGAGCTGAGAGTGGGGAAGCAGCTACATCTTGATCCTGCAGGCAACAGGAAGTGGTCTGAGACACTGGGTATGGCTTGAGCGTATATAAGACCTCAAAGTCCGCCTCCACAGTGACGTACTTCTTCCAAAAAGACCACTCCCACTCCAACATGGCCACACCTCCCAATAGTGGCACTCCCTCTGGTGGCCCTTTTCTTTCAAACCACCACAATGGCTAAGTTGGCAAAGTGCTTGCCAAGCTATGGATTCAGTCCCTAGCACGGCAGAAACTGGGTCTGGGGGCACACTTATGTAATCCCAGCACTCAGGAGGTAGAGGCAGGAGGATTGGAAGTTCATTCTTGCCTAAATAGTGAATTTGAGGTCAGCCTGAGATACATGAGACCCTGTCTCAAAATAAAATAAAAACAGAGTGATGGGGGCGTACCTCAGGGTGACTTGTGCAGTGACTGCAACCATCCTACATGCCTTAGAAATAAGCAATATAGTGGCTCTATCACACACACACACACACACACACACACACACACACACACACACCAGCCTAGACCCTTTTAGGAAGTCTCTCGCCTATACTAACATAATTGTTATAAAAATCGGATTTTATGAGGGTCAAATTTGATGACTGTGGAAGTCATCTGCACTGTCTCCTTGTCAGGCTTGGGGGTGGGGGGTGGCTTGTGTCTCTGACCTTATGGTCAGATAACATCATCAGGTGGCTTACTGGACAATAGGCAGAAGGAACCTGTGCTTATTCTGTAAGGAAGATGCAAGAACCAGGTCACAGCAGGCCCACGGCCTCTTGTCTTGCTGAGTGTGATGGTTAATGTGATTGTCAGCTTGGCAGGATCTGGTTAGGGCACAAACTCCTGGGCACATATGTCTCTGACAGAGTCTCCAGGTTAGCTTAGTTGATTCGGGAAGACCCACCCTAAATGTTAACAGGCCCATCCTGTGGGCTGTGGTCCTGGACTGAGTAGAAAGGAAAAAGTGAGCTGAGCACCAGCATTCACCTCTCTCTGCTTCCTGCAATGTGACCAGCTGCCTCAGGCTCCCAACTTTACATTTCCCCCTCCAGGACTGAACTGAACTGTGAGCCAAAATGACCCTTAGTCCCTTAAGTTGCTTCTGTCAGAGGCAACTTGTCACAGCAACAATATATGGGGCAATCACAGAGGCAGGGTGTTGGCATCTGGGTGGAAGAAAAGCCCCAGCTGATCCATAAGGACCAGATAAAAGGAAGAAATGTGCACGTTTTAGTTGCAGAGACTTGGGCGATTTTGTTATAGCAATAAACAGTGGCCTTTCTTAGTCGATGCAACATATGAAAGTATTGTGTGCTTTAGACAAATGTCTTATTCTAACCCGCTTACCCAACTTTGCCATCTATGAATCTGAGACATCATGAGGATCAAATGAATATTATATATACTACTATGTATGTGTGTTGGGAGCTGTGTGGCCTTGTTTTGGATCAGCATATAAACACTTGTCCAACGGGTCTCCGCGAGGCAAGACCCATGGCGATAGTCTCTCACTCGGCAAAGACCAATGGACCTCAGACAGTGCAGAATACTGCTGCGACTGTGCATCCTGCGTGATCTCTTCTCTCTCATAACGCTGATGATTCTCTTGGAGGTTTATAGTTTCACTTTGCCAGCCATGCCTGGGACAGATGTAATCATTCCCGGAAACCCCATTGTTTTTTCTCAAATATTTGCTCCTAAAATTCTTTGGGAACTGATGCTTCTCAGGTTTCTTATCTGGAAATACCAACTGTTACTCCAGACCCTGGAAACTTTTCTGATTTGGTGCTGATGGAATTAGAGGCAATAAAAGTTAATGGGCACATATAAGGAAGCAACACAGGAGACATTAACTACATCTCCCAATTTTGGGGAAAAGAACATTAGGCACGGTGTGGCATGAAGGAAAAAGAGTGCTTTATCAAAGTCCACCCTTTATAGAAAGGCAGAACCCTTCTGTAGGACAAGGGAACAGTTAGAGAAATACAAGCCAACTGTATGAAAGCAGCTTATGGCAAATCATCCCTATTTCTGTAAATATGCTTTGTTAAGTTTTGAATGATATCCTTGCCTATATCTATCACCTTTTAGCTTTGTAAAGACAGGCTGTGCCTAGCTTGATATTTAGCCAAGCTAACAAAATGCTAAGCATTGTTTTGGTTGAAAAGTTGTTTTGATTTAAAAGTTAGGAAAAATATGTTTGCTTTGAAGTAAGTAAAGACAGCTTGAACTATTTGGGGGCCACCATTTGTGTGAAACTCCTCTGGTGATCAGACTTTTTTGTGCATTGATGCCCCTTCCCCATCTCAGGACCTGAGCCAGGCTGGGGCAGGACCCTGGCATATCTGGTTATCATATAGTATTTCCTGAGGTTTGGACTAGTGCCCTCTGAAAGATCCATATAGAAAGGTTTGGTGACCAGGCTGGTACTACAGGGAGATGCTATGGACCTTTATGTCTCTGTTAAAATTTTTTAAAAGGACAAAAGTGTAATTCAGTGTTCAAGTGCTTGCCAAGCACGTGAAAGGCGCTGCTCCCATCCCCAGGACTACAAAAACCTAGAAAGCAAAAGTACGGTTGGGGGAGTTACCTATAACCCCTCTAAAAGCAACCTCACTTACTGTTGCCTATCCTCATCCTTTCCTTGTGTGTTTTTATTTTTCCCCATATAATTTTCTTGCGTTTTTTTTGTTTGTTTGGTTGGTTTTTGGCTTTTTGAGACAGGGTATCTATGTATAGTCTTGGTTGTCTTGGAACTTGCTCTGTAGACCAGGTTAGCCCCTGCCTCCTGAGTTCTGGGACTAAAGGCATGCACCATCATGCCCAGCTTTTCTTGTTGTTTTTAAGTTAAAGCATAGGCCAGTGTAATGGCTCAGAGGGTAAAGATGCTTGCCATCAAAGCTGAGGACCTGAGTTCAAGCACCAGAAGCCACATGGTAGAAGGAGAGAACCAACCCCCACAGTTGTCCTCTGGCTTCCTCACAGGCACCACTGCACATGTGTGCACACACATTCACAGGTAAATATATGCAATTCATTTTTAAAAATAAAACAAAATATGAAACAAAATTAAAGTATGTCAAAAGCATTTTCTCACTCCATTTTTTTCTTTTTTTAAAAGATTTCTTCTATTTCTTAATTATGTATAGTAGGGTGGGCAAGGGCATGTGAGTACTGTGCCCACGGAGGCAAGACAAAGGTATTAAATCTTCTGGAGCCAGAGTTACAGTACAGCAAATGCTCTTGACTACTGAGCTGTCTCTCCAGTCCCAACATAATTTTCTTTCTATGGGAGAATTTTAATGCAATTTAGTAAGGTACCTGTGGATGTTAAATAATGAAAAACACCAACTTCTAATTGAAAATTCAGGTTCAAAGATCCTTACAGAAGGCAACACCTCAAGAATGTCTGTTCTTGGTGAAGGAGCTGCTGGCCCTGAAACAAAGAGAAGATGCTTGCCGTGGGTCTTGAGTCCTGGAAGAAATGATAAAATTTTTGCACATCACTTAAGGCTTGAGGCTTGCAGTTTCTGCGAATTGTTCCTGATTACCCAGGTAGGGCATCACACGAACCAAGAAATTACGAGGAAAATTATCCTTGGTCCAGTAACACTTGGTGAATGTCTGACAGAGAATGTCTTCCCAATCAGGGTCACAAAGAACTACCACGAGTATACGCTGGGCACACATGAACGCACTCAGCAAAGTTACAGAACAGAGAGAGAGTCTGTCATCAGGAACAAGAGTACCAAGAACCTACAAAGTAAGACTTTGGCCTCCAGATGCTTCATATGATGAGATTACCTTGTAAGAGCTGGACATCGGGCTGGGGAGATGCTCAGTCAGTAAAGTGGTTATCTAACAAACATGAGGACCTGAGTCCAATCCAAGAATCCACACATTTTTTAAGAACACCTGTAATCCCAGCACTAGGGAAGTGGAGACAAAATGATCCCTAGGATTCATTGGCGAGCAGTCCAGAGAAAGACCCTGCCTCAAAAAACCAAGGTGGGACTCCAATTAGACCCACAGGCAGAGGGAGTTCCATATCCCCCAGTAGCTCCACTGACTTTGGGTCCAGAGGACAGACAATTCCTGAGCTCGAGTAAAGTCTATTGGTAAACAGAAGTTCCACATCTCCCAGAGGCTTCAGAGGAAGTTACAGACCAAAGGTGGGGGGCCTTACCTGACTCTGGGTAACGCTCACAGACATGTGGGGAGTTCCACAACTCACAGGGAAGCCTACAGACATCAGTGCAAAGTTCTTGCTGACGTAGGTCAATATCTGATCCTCAGAGGAAGACTCGGGATAGAGCCCCTGCCCTTAAATAACTGTCCTAAAGAGGGAAAGGACACATCGACCCTACTTAGGACTTAGTTCTCCACTGAACACTGCAAAAGCCACTACTGAAAGGGAAAAAAAATTTTAAGGTGACTAGTAAAAACAAAAAAATACAAAAGAAAAACAGAAAATACAAAATATAAAAATTCAATGAATTAACTCCAGACACGCAAGTCCCATTGAAGAAACAGAAACATAAGAACAGACAACGTGTCTGCTTCATAAACCGCTAATCCCACAATAATGGCACCTAATGAAAATGACTTTAAAAAAAAAAAAACTACCAAAGAATTGAAAAGAATGATTTAAGTACGTTCAAACAATGAGTGTATTTGAGAAGACAGAAATATACTCCAAAGAGTGAAAACAAAGAGATGAATGAAATGATGAAGTCAGTCTATGAAAATTGAGATAAAATTGCTGAACAAAACCCAAACTGAAGTGATGTTGAAATGAAACCTCAATAAAAAGTGAAATAAAAACCTCAGTGGTAAACCACACCAATAGAATGGAACGTGTGGGAAACAGAACCGGAGAACAAGGGGGAGGAGGCGGGTCATACAGTACAGGTCAATGAGACATTTAAGAAGAAATGTAGGCAGGAAGTATGAGAACTCTGGGATGCCATGAGAAGACCTAGTCTTTGGCTTATGGGCACAGAAGAAGGAGAACACCATAGCGAAGGCATAGAAAATGTTTTAAATAACATCATAGAAGAAAAAATCCAAATCTAGAGAAAGGTATGCCTGAATCTATGGGGGGGGGACCCCACCTTTTTTCTCCAGGGTACTCTTGAGGAGTGAGGGATAAGAGATTTAGATAGAAATATAGAGGGGAGAGAGAAACACAGGCTAGCCTCTGGAGGGCCTGGATCCTTATCCACTGGCCTCTTCTGTCTCTTCTAACAGGCTTTTTAAAGGAATGCCAAGGAGTGGAGCAAAGACCTCCCCCTAGCCCAGCCAAGTGCAGACCCTTCCAATCACCTGGTAACCATGAACCTGGTCAATCTACCCCCTTATGCAGCCCTGCTGGGTAAAGCAAGCTCAGATCTCACTAGGAAACCTCTGTGAGCTCCCACATGAATTAGTACAAAGGTATAGAAGAACTCTCAATAGACAGGACCAGAAAAGAAACTCCATATGATGTATTATAGTTAAAATGCTAAAAACACAGATTAAAGGATATTAAAAGCTGTAAGAGAGAAAAGTCAAATCACTTATAAAGACAAATCCATCAGAATATCACCTGATTACTCAACAGAAACTTTTTAAAGCCAGAAGAGCCTGGAACAATGTATTCCAAGTTCTGAAAAACAACAATTTTAACCCAAAATATTATATCCAGCAAAGCTATCTATTAAAAATGAAAGAGAAATAAAAACTTGCCGTGAGAAAAACAAACTAAATAAATTTGTGACCACTAAGCAAGCTCAACATTAGGAGGAATGATTTGGTCTGAAGACAAGGATACACCCAAGAGATCACAAGAAAAAAATTAAACAATTACAGAGCAGTTAATCAAAAGAAACCTAAGAAAAAATGACAAAAACAAAAGTAGGAATAAATACATATTGTTCAATACTAACTTTTCTCTTTTTTTGGAGGGGGGAATGGGTCCAAAACAGGGTCACTCTGTGTAACAGCTCTGGCTGTCCTGGATCTCACTCTGTAGATCAGGCTGGCCACAAACTCACAGAGATATGCCTGCTGCCTCCGCCTCCTGAGTGCTGGAATTAAAGGCATGCACCACCATCACCCAGCAATAATAACTCTTAATATTAATGGTTTAATTCCACAATAAAGAGACATAGACTAGCAGCTTGGATTAGAAAACAGAACCCATTTTTTTTCTGTCTCTAAGAAACACATCTCACCATCAAAGATGGACACCATCTTAGCATAAAAGGAAAGAAAAAAAAACATTTTAAGCACCTGGACCAAGAAATAAGCAGGCATGGCTAGTCTAATGTTGACAAAAAAGACTTCAAACCAAAACCAGTCAGAAGAGCTGAAAAGGATTACCTCATACTCATTAGAGGGACAATTCATGAAGAGTGTATTACAATCTTAAACATATACACACCAGACACAGGTACACCCATTCATAAAAGAAAGAGATCTAAAACCACAGATTAAGCCCAATACAGTAATAGCGGATGATTTCAATACCTTACTCTCACAAATAGACAGATCATCTGGACAAAAATTAAAGAGACACTGGAGTTAAATAGTACCATAAATCAAATGTACCTAACACACACCTATAGAACACTCTATCTGAATACTAAAGAATACAATACACATTCTTCTCAGCAACCTGTAGAACTTTCTCTAAAACTGGCCACATACTAGGACACAGAGCAAGTTTCAACAAATACAGGGAAATGTTGTGTGATATTTTGTTTGTGTTCTGACAAATAAAGCTTGCCTGGAGATCAGAGAAGCAGAGCAGCAGCCACTAGAAACTTCTTACTTATACAAATCATCAGACTGAATGGGCACAGCCGAGATCCTGTCTCCACCCACCTTTTATTCCTGTCTCCACCGCCATAGTGCTGGAATCAAAGGCATGATCCTCCCATGTGCTGGAATCAAAGGCCTGAGCCACCACTGCCTGGTGTCTATGGTTAACTAGTGTCTAGCTCTGCCCTCTGATCTCCAGGCAAGTGTTATTTGTCAAAACACAAATAAAATATCATAGAACAGGGAAATTTAAATCATGTCCTGCATTCTATCTGACCACAACAAAATAAGGCTAGCTCTCAACAACAATAAAAACTGCAAAAAAAAAAAAAATACCCAAACTCATGGAAACGAGGCAACACACTTCTGAATGATAATCAGACCAAGGAAGAAACCAGGAAGGAAATTTAGAAATTCATAGAATTGAACAAAAATGAAAACATAGCATAGCCAAACCTATAAGACATGATGAAGGAAGTCCCAAGAAGAAAGTTGATAGCACTAAGTACCTATATAAAAACTTTGAGAGAGCTTCATTTAATAAGTTATTGATGCACCTGAGAGCCTTGGAAAAACAAGAACAAGCAACAAGCAAAAGCAGTATATAGGAAGAGGTAACCAATATCAGTGCTGAAATTAATAAATCAGAAACAAAAAAAAAATTTTTAATCAATGAAACAGACTTGGTTCTTAGAAAACATTAACAAGATTAATGAATCTTTATCTAAACTAACCAAAAGAAAGAGATGTAAGACTCAAATTAATAAAATTAGATATGAAAATGGAAACATTACAATGGACAGTGGGGAAATTAAGAGACTCATAAAGACATACTGCCTTGCCTTCTTGTGGGAGGGAGTGGGGGATGGGTTGGGAGGGGAGACTGGGGGCGGGAGGAGGGAAGAGGAAGATCTTTGATTAGTGTGTAAAATGAATGAAAATTTTTTCTTAATAAAAAAAATCTATATCCCACCAACTAGAAAATCTAAAAAAATGGAAGAATTTTTGGATGTAGATGACCCACCAAAGCTAAATCAAGATGAAGTAAATATAGACCTAACAAGCAATGAGACAGAAGCAGTAATTAAAAATCCCTCAACTAAAAAATGTCCAGGGCCAGATGGATTCAGCACAGAATTCTACAAGATGTTCAAGAATGACCACCGATACTTCTCAAATTACTCCATAAAATAGAAAAAGAAGGACCTCTTCTGAATTATTTTTACAAAGCCAATATTACCCTGATACTAAAGTCAAAGACTCATCAAAAAATGAGAACTACAGGCCAATCTCCTTGATGTATGCAGAAGCAAATTTTCCCAATAAAAATATATGCAAACTGAATTCAAGATCACAGTAAAAAGATTGCCCACCATGATCAAACTGGCTTCATCCTTGAGAAGTAGGGTGGTTCAGCTTATGAAAATCAATACATGTAATCCACCACTCAAATAGACTCAAGGATGGAAATCAAATGACCAGAATCATTACATGCAGAAAAGGCCTTTGACAAAATCCAACATTCCTTCATGATAAAAAGCACTGGATAATCTAGGGATACAAGAGACATATACAATATGTCAACATAATAAAGGCAATATGCAACAAGTCCACAGCCAACATTATGCAAAATGGAGAAAAACTAGTAGCATTTCTACTAAAATCAGGAACAAGACAAGAATGCCCACTCTCTCGATTCCTGTTCAACATGGTGCTTGAAGTCTTAGCTAGAGAATAAGATAATGAGATAAAGAAGATACAAATGAGAAAGGAGGAAGTCTAGGTATCTTTATCTGCAATATGATTCTATATATAAGAATTCAATTAGAGATCTCCTAAAGCAGATAAACACATTTAGAACGGTGCAGGATATAAAATTAGCACACAAACATCAGTAGCCTTCCTATATACCAAAGACTAATACACCAAGAAATCAAGGAGGCAATTCCATTCACAATATCCTCAAAAAAAATCTTTCAATAAATCTAACCAAGGAAGTGAAAGATTTGCACAGTGAAAACTTTAAGACACTGAAAAAATAAATTGAAGAAGATATTAGAAGATAGAAAGAGCTCCAGTCTCATGGATTGATAGGATTAACAGTGTGAAAATGGTTATTCTACCAAAAGCAATCTACAGATTCAATGCAACCCCATCAAAATCCCAACATAATTCTTCACGGAAATTGAAAAATCAATTTCAAAATTCATAGGAAAGCAGAAAAGACCCTGGATAGACAAAATAATCCTGAACAATAAAAACGCTGCTGGAGGGGATCAATAAACCAGAATTCAAGTTACACCTAATAGTGAAAAAAACATGGTTCTAGAACAAAAATGGACACATCTATCAATAGACTAGAACTGAGGACATAGATATAAGTCCACACACCTATAGCCACCTGATTTTCAACAAAGATTCTAAAAACATACATTGGAGAAAATATAGCATCTTTAATACATGGTGTTAGGAAAACTGGATAGCTAAATGTAGAAGAATAAAACTTGATCCTTCTCTCTCATCTCCACACCAATCAATTCCAGATGAGTTAAAGATCTAGAAATGTCTAGAGGAAAGAGTATGGAAGTATACTTCAGGACAGCTCAGGTGAGAACTTTCTGAAAAGGACTCTGGTTGCCCAGGAAATGAGACTGACAATCAATAAGTGGAACTTCATGAAAATTAAAAGGTTCTTTACTGCAAAGGAAATCTAATCGACTAAAAAGGCAGCCTACAGGGGAAAAAAATCTTTGCCAGCTATATATCTGACCAAAATTTAGTGTCTAGAATATACAAGGAACTCAAAAAATAAAACAATGAGAAAACAAACAGCCACATTTAAAAGTGGGCTATAAAACTAAACAGGCCGGGCGGTGGTGGCACACGCCTTTAATCCCAGCACTCGGGAGGCAGAGCCAGGCAGATCTCTATGAGTTCAAGGCCAGCCTGGGCTACCAAGTGAGTTCCAGGAGAAGCAGAAAACTACACAGAGAAACCCTGTCTTGAAGGGGAAAAAAAAAGAGTCCTCAGAGGAAGAAATACAAATGGCTAAGGCATATTTTTAAATTGTTCACCATCCTTGGTTATCAGGGAAATGCAAATTAAAACTATTCTGAGATTTCATCTTGCCCCAGTCCGAATGGCCAAGATTATCAAATGCTGTTGGGGATGTGGGGGACAGGGAACCCTCAAGCACTGTTAGTAGAAAAGCAAACTGGTGCAGCCACTGTAGAAATCTGGTGTTGGTTCCTCAGAAAATTAGAAATAGATCTACCATATGACTCAACTATACCACTCCTGGGGATATACCCAAGATTCTTCATCCTGCTCCAGAGACACCTGACCATCATGTTATAGCTGCTCTAGTCACAACACCCAGGACATGGAAACATCCTAGATGTCCACCAACTGGTGAATAGATAATGAAACTGTGTACCTACATATGGTGGAATTTTATCCAGAAAAATCAAATTATGAAAATTTTGGGTAAATGGATAGATCTGGAAAACATTATACTGAGTGAAGTAGCCCAGACCAAGTAAGATAAACGTCATGTGTTCTCATTCATATGTGGATCTTAGTGTCAAATCTTATCTTTTGATTTGTGTGTTTAATTTGAAGTACCTGTTGAACCCAGGAAACTAGAAAGGAACTAGAGATTCATCTGAAGAAGAATCCTAAGAGATGTGGTGGGGGCTGGAGAGATGGCTCAATGGTTAAGAGCACTGGCTGCTCTTCCAGAGGTCCTGAGTTCAATTCCCAGCACCCACATGGTGGCTCACAGTCACCTATAATGAGATCTGGTGCCCTCTTTTGGCCTGCAGGGACACATGCAGGCAGAATACTGTATACATAATAATAAATAAATCTTAATAAAATAAAATAAAAAATAATATTTAAAAAAAGAGAGATGTGGGATTGTAGGATGCCAGTCATATGAAAAGGGGAAGAGAAGAGTAGGGAGGAAGGGATTAAGTGGGAAGACGGGGAGGAAGGGGTTGTGAGAGAGATAATTAATTCTAAGAATGTTTGAAAAGCCATATGGAAAATGGTGGTAAGATCCTATTGCCAAAGTCACCACACACATTAGGAAAATCAAGTCAGTGCCGGCCAGGAAGTCTCCTCCTTGCTGGCAAGCTTTCATGGTACTAGAAGATAGTATGAAGGGTTTTTTTTTCCTCCAGGGGGAGAGGAGTCATCAACAGTCTTACCCAAGTGTGAACCTTATGAACTGCAATTATGACCAGCATTGCAAGATCTGCCCATGGGTGCGATAGTGGTACAAACGTTATGGGGTTAACCAGCCACTTCCTGGTTGAATCTAAGACCTGGTCCACAGGAGGAAACACATGCTTGGTACTATAAATCTGGCCAAGAACCAATAGTTTGGAAGCTCACAGGCCTCAGGGGTGAACCTATTATCATTATACTGTTAAATGGGCAAAGTGTCAAACTTCTCTCTTAGATTAGTATCTCTCTGCCCATAGATCACTGCTACTCTCAGACCTCACTAGAAAATTTTCTTTGTGCCATAGATGATGGTTAATGCAGAAAGGCACAGCTGGGTAAAGTACAGAGAATAAGTGTCAGGGGGGTGTTCAACCACAAATGGGAAACCTCTATCATGCTTCCTCCCCACAACTCAGGGAACTTTGTGAAAAAGGGATGAAAAGATTGAAGGAGTCAGAGGTCAGGGATGATTGGAGTGAAACAGTGTCTTCTGGACATGGGAGGACTGTCACATTCATGAACTCACAGACGCTGGGATTGCCTTCACATGACCTGCGTGAGACCATGTCAGCCAACTCTCTAGCATAGGGTGGGAAAGTGGTTCATGAGCCCCCTCAACTAACTGAGGAACTGTGGGTATATGATCGCTTCTTGGTGAGGAAGAATCAGGTTGTTTTTTTTCTCAAGGGCATGTATCCTGGTAGATTGACCACACTCTAGTAGGTGGTCCCAAATTCAGAAGAGTATGGACCACACAAATCAGAGTCAATGGGTTACTAAATTTTAAATTTTTTTAAATTGGGTGAGTAGTGAGGTGGGGGCAGATCTAGGAGGAGTTAAGAGGAGAAGTTGGGATGAATATGATCAAAATATATTGCATGAAATTTTCAAATAATTAATAAAAATGCTTTAAAAAATAAGGCAATCTTGCAGAGGAGCCCAGTTCAGTTGCCAGCACCCATGGGAGGAGGGGCTTACAACTGCCTGTAACTCCAGCTCCATGCAACCTAATGACCTCTTCTGGCCTCTGTGAGCAACTGCACACACACACACACACACACACACACACACAATTAAAAATAAAATTAATCTTTGTTTGTTTGTTTGTTTGTTTGTTTGTTTGTTTGTTTTAAGGCAGGGTTTCTCTGTGTAGCCCTGGCTGTCCAGGAATTCACTCTAGACCAGGTTGGCTTTTAACTCACAGAGACCCAACTGTTTCTGTCTCCCAAGTGCTGGGATCAAAGGTGTGCACCACCACCACCCAGATAAAATAAATCTTTTAAAATCTCTTTAGAATAAAAAAAACTTTTGAGAAAAAAAATAAGGCAAATGGCTCCTAAGGAATGGTACCCAGGGCGAACCTCTCGTCTCTATACGTACATATGCATCTGAGAACACTTACATACACCACGTGTATATATACACATGCAATTAGTAAAAAGAAGAAAAATCATGCAAGTAGACAATATGCAGAAAGATGTGAATTATGCAGGAAGAGCAGAGCAGATGTAAATGCAGCACTGATGTCCACTGTCTTAGTTCGGGTCTCTATTGCTATGAAGAGACACCATGACCACAGCAACTCTTATAAAGGAAAACATTTCATTGAGGTGGTGGCTTACAGTTCAGAGGTTCAGTCCATTGTCATGGTGGGGAGAATGGCAGCATGCAGGTAGACATGGAGCTGGCTACATCTTGATCAGAAGGCAACAGGACTATGACACTGGGTAATATCTTGAGCATAGGAAACCTCCAAGCCCGCCCCCACAGTGACACACTTCCTCCAACAAGGCACACCTCCTAAAAGTGTCACTCCCTATGAGTTTATGTGGCCAGTCACATTCAAACTACCATAGTTGTGCACCCTGTGGATCTGGATTTCCTCATTTCCGAGTCACCTGTCAATATGAAGTAACAAAAAAGATACCTGACCACCTGTGTTAAAACAAGTTGGAATTATTTTTCCCAAAAAAACCTCACACGTTGGAAGGTAGGTTTCTGCCCATACTTGGTCTAGCCGTTCATCTGTGGCACGTAGGGTCCAGGCTCCGATCTCCTTTGACTTCTCCTAGTAAATCACTGTCGTCTATCACCGCATGCTCTGCTGTCATCCATGACCTCGTGGTTATGAGATGGCTGCTGTTCCTCCAGATGTCATGTGTTTACAGGAAGGAAAGGGGGGAAATAATAAATATATCTGTCTATGCCGTCTTCAAACTACCACCCCCAGCGTCATTATCATCTCTGCCAACATCGTGGTTCTTATCATCAACGCCATCACACTGTGATCATCTCCATCCATCATCATAACACATCCGCGTTATCTTCGCTGCCGCCATCCCAACGACCACCAGCAGCCTCCACTTCATCCTACCGCCATCCACACCATCACCACCCCCACCTAATGCCACCTTCATCACAATCACCACCACCGCCACCACCACCACTGCCTCCAACACCAGCACTATTGTAGGTGGCCTGGCAAGGATGAAGACATTCTAAAGGGACACTCGCATTCCTCACTTTGGTTGTCAGACTTTTGGAGAAACAGACCCCCCAAGAAATGAGAATTCCCCCAGGAATCTCATGCTGGGGGAGGAAACTGCCAAAAGCCTAGTCAGTCAGGTAAGTTTTCACACAAAGATTTACCTTTTATTAGACCATCTTGTGGAAAAGACAATGGTGTGTCAATGATGGGTATGACCACAACTTGCCCAGGACTGCTTAGTTGTGCATAACTATAACCCACTACTTAAAACTTAAGC
Organism: Peromyscus nudipes; assembly: GCA_902168325.1. Lineage (NCBI taxonomy): Eukaryota > Metazoa > Chordata > Mammalia > Rodentia > Cricetidae > Peromyscus > Peromyscus nudipes. Next base: position 15,763 of record CABHPH010144493.1, read on the forward strand.
TCATTTCAGGATCCCAAAGATACCAGGATCCCACGTTAGGATCACTGGCTCTCTTTGCCTCTTTCCAATGAAACCATATAGAATAAATTTCCCTTTTCTGTTTTTCACCATTAACTTGGCTATTTTAATTGGCTTATTGAGAACAGATGGCTGAGCGTGGCTTGTTGGGACACAATCTAGACCTAAAGTCCAGTAGCACCATCATCCCTAACAATGCCA
>CABHPH010144493.1:21095-32037 GCA_902168325.1 Peromyscus nudipes
CTAGATACAAAGCAAAGAACAATCAGACTGCAACCCACAGAACCAGGGAGGCTATATAGCAGGGAAGACCCTAGGATGACTGTGGCTTATAATAAGTTTTGGTTTTACTCAATTACTGGGCAAGCCTCAATCAAACATTTCACTATTAGGATAAGAATTTATACTGTATCAAGCTGATAATAGAAAAATAAATAAATAAATAAATAAAAATGGGGAAAAACAAAAACAAAAAACAAAAATAAGTAAATAAATAAATAAATAAATATAGTCATACACATCAATAGACAGATGACCCAAGGAAATGAATGAGAAATGTGTAAAAGGAGGAAAAACAGATGCCACAGAGAGACAAAAGAGTTTATAACTTCATGCTCTGGAATCCCTTTATTTTGGCTCAAAGCTTCCTGATTTTTAACTGTCCTGACCACAGTTCTGAGGAAACTGTAGCTCTGGTTTGTAACAGTTTCCATATCTCTCTGTTAAAATACCTGAAGTGTATTCATGCGTGTTGTCTCTATTTGCTGTTGAATCCTTTAACATATGTTTCATAACTGTATTCAAATCTGTCTGATAATTCCAACATCTGGGCCCGCTTCTGTTTCTGTGGATTTCTTCCCCCACTCTTGGCTGAGGTCATCGTCTATTATTTCTTGGTGTCCTCACCACTGGTTTTGGATACCAGGTTCCGTCTAAACTAACAGTGGAGACTGAAGTTAATGGGACAGTTCCAGCGAAATATCCCTTTCTGATGTAGCCACAGCCAAGCAGAGATCAAGGACATTTGGCTGTAGTCGTCTAAATCGGCAGATCACAGGGATTCACCCTGTGGTGTCTGCTCTGGTACTCTCCAGTCACGTGGGGCTACACAATTAGAATGTTGGCTGTCAACAATCATGGTGGCACACACCGTTAGTGCCAGGACCGGGGAGGCAGAGACAGGCAGATCTCTGTGGGTTCTAGGTCAGCCTGCTCTACAGAGGATTCCAGACCAGCCAGGGCCACACGTGAGACCCTGTCTCAACACAAAACGAACAAGTGTGTTGGCTGCCTCCCCACTCCCTACAGCATGTTCTTTCTCCCTCACGATCTTCCAAGATGAAAGCTATCCAGACCTTAGTTTATCGTCAATTCTTTATAACCCCAGCTATCTGATGACACATATACACACACACCATACACACATACACACATCATACATACACACACATACACACATCATACATATACATACTATACACACATATCCATATCATACATACACACACACTACACACACATATACACACACACATAATACATACACATACTATACATATACACACAATACACACATATATGTCATGCATACACACTATATATATACATTCATATGCACATCATACATACATACACATATATTGTACATACACACACATTATACACACATACACACTATACACACATCATATATACACACACTATACACATATACACATACATACACACAATGCACAATAACACACACATATATATCATGCATACACACATCACACATACGTGCACACATCATACATGCACAAACATCATACATACACACATACATCATACATACACACACATACACCATACATACACACACACTATACACACACACATCATACATACATATACACATACTATACATTCATGTACATATACACACACAATGCATAAACACACATATACCATACATACACATACCTACCCTTCTCTCACAGGTAGGGTAAAATTAATAAATGACATTGAGAAATTGATCGATAATTTGAATTGATCCATAAATTTTGTCATGTGGCAAAACAAATTCTAACTAAATTTACATTTTAAACATTAAAAAGATAGAACAAGAATGAAGGTGTAGCACGTTCAGAGAGCACTTACCTAGCATGTGTTTAGTCCTGGACTAGATCACCAGCACATACATGTTTATTTAAAATAATTACATAAAAGAAATGTGTAGTCATGAGGTGTGATGTGATAGTCAAATTATAACAGGAAGGTAATAAAGATGATTTGACTAAATAGAAAGCAAGAACTTATATATGTACATACTTCACTAGACCGATGAACCAAGGAAATAAATGAGAAAGTGTGGAGGGGCCCCAAAACAGCTTGACCACACAGCAGCCATGACAGGCGTAGGGGCCTAGACACAGCTTCTGTGACAGGCTTTACTGGCAGGCAACACCCAGATCCAGGAAAAGCCTTAAGCTGGTACCACTCAGGGATCCACCCAGGGATGAGGAAGTACCTGACATCCCAAACATTCTAACCATTAGATAAGGTAGCCAGATGTCCTTGAGTCTAGCACACAACTATTTTTGTTTTACTGATACCGCTAGACAATTGTCAGTCAATCAGGGTCCTGGACCCTGGAAATTCCTTCACCCCAACCTCTGCTATGATTAAAAACTCTGCCCCACCTGAGCTCAGGGCTCTCTGCTCTCACCGCTGTGTCAGACAGACGAAGGGACCAAGCTCAGAGCTTGAAATAAAGGCTCTACATGTGGGATTCGGTCTCCGTGGTGGTCTTTTGGGGGTCCCCGTGATCTGAGCATAACAAAAGTTGCAGAAGGAAAACAGAGCCTTGGAGAGTTAGAAGAAAGAAGTAACTTTCTCTTTTTGGTAACAAGGTTGTGATTTTAATTGTTGTGACTAAAGTTCTGTGGGAGCTAATGCAACAACAGGAAACTTAGGTGTTTTGAAGTATTTTTCTTTTCAACAACTTTTTTGAATTTTAGAGACAAGGTCTCATGCAGCTCAGGGTAGCCTTGAACTCACTGAGTAGCTGAGGATGGCTTTAGACTCATGATCCTCCTGTCTCCACCCTCGAGTGCTGGGATTTCAGGCTTGTGGTCAAGCTGTTTTGGGCCCCTCCACACTTTCTCATTTATTTCCTTGGTTCATCTGTCTAGTGAAGTATGTACATCTGTATTTCCGATCGCTTTACGGTGCGCTGTGAGTCAAACCTAGGCTTCTTAAAGGCTAAGCCAGCACTCTTAGCAACTGAGTCCTAGCTCTCACCCCTTAAAAAAATGTTTCAAGGGCTGATGATCTGCAGAACCAGGAAGAGTGGTACAGCACTGTCATAGACTGCTTACAGAATGCAAAACTAATATTATAATATACTAATATTACCCCCAGGAACCAGGATTCTTAAACACGCCCTCCATTTGCTACAGCACATGCTTGTTTACTGAGCTATCCAAACAAAGGAGTCTGAAATGCTGACAATTTGTGAATACAAAACATTCCTTTGGAGCCTGGAGAGATGGTTCAGTGGTTAAAGAGCACCTGATGCTCTTCTAGAAGACCTGAGTTCAATTCCCAGCATCCACAAGGTGACTCACAGCCATCTGTAACTCCAGATCTGACGCCCGCCCTCTTCTGGCCTCTGTGGGCACCACCCATGCACATGGCGTGCTGGCATTCATGCAGGCAAAACTTCCATAAACAAAATAAAAATAAAGACATGTTCATTAAGATATCAACTAGGAGGAATGAACAACAAAAATGAAGAAAATAAATCAAGGGCCATGGAGATGGCTGGGCAGGTAAAGCTGCTTGCCCAGCCTGATGACCTGAGTTTAGTCCCTGGGACCCACATGGCAGAGCAAGAGAAACAACTACCCCAGATTGTCCTTCGGCCCCCACTTACTTTCCTGGTGTGTGCACACATGCACTCATACACACACACACACACACACACACACACACACACACACACAATGTAATTTAAAATTTTTAGGTTTTTTTTTTTTAATCTTTTTTAAGATTTTTTTTTTCGCCAGTATGTTTTTATTATGTGGTTGATAGTTGACTCAAACATATGACTCAGAAAACACTGGAGGGCAGAGAGGGGGTAAATGCCTTTCAATGGTGCTTCAGCAAACTTTAAAAAAAAAAAATTTAGTTTTAAAAAGTCAAAAGTTCAGCTGGGCGGCTGTGGCTCACGCTTTTATTCCCAGCACTTAGGAGGCAGATACAGGCAGATCTCTGTGAATTCAAGGCCAGCCTGGGCCAAATTACAACATATCCAAAACTGGGCATACTAAGGTAGGCAAACACATTTTCAAGCATTCGTTGATACTTTGCAAATTTTCTTGAGATAAAATATTAAATGAAACCTTCATGGTCCCACACCAAATGAACAGCATTCTTTCAACCTCTAACTTAGTATGTGCAAACAAAAACTATCTGAAAGAAATAAAACTCGCTACAGTCAATTCTGGATAATAGGACTATAAGTGAATGTCTTCTTTCTCTACAAAAGTTTCCTAGTTTTCCGTATTTAAATTTTATTTCTGAATTGACAGAATAATTTCTGTCATAGTATTTTCTTCTGCTATAACAGAAAACCAAATTGGGTGGGCTTATCTGCCTGCCTGCCTGCCTGTCTGTCTGTCTGTTTGTTTTTTGAAACAGTGTCTCCTGGAGCCAGAGTACCCCCACCACGTGTTATGCAGCTGAGGATGACTTTGTATTCTGATCCTCCTGCCTCTACCTCCCAAGTGCTTTGATGAAAGGAAAATACCACCGTGTCCAGGCTATAAGTTCTGGGAGTGAAACCCAGGGCTTTGTCCATGCTGGACAAGCAACTTCCCTACTGAACTGCACCCAGATCCCTGCGTAGTGTGTTAAGGTGGGAAGTTCATTTAGCTCAAGGTCCTCCTGAAGGCTGGAAGTTCACTCACACGGCACTACCCTTTGCAGTGGGTATCTCAGCTTCCACCATGGCTTGAGAATGGAAGAGGGTAAATCACTCACAGAAAGAGAAAGCACAAGGGTCAGACCCATGGGCATAGCTGCCCATTCCCTTTGGATCGCCAGTGTCTTCCTGGGAGCTCTGCCCTCAAGCCCTTGTTACCTGTTCCGGTCTCACCTCCCAACACAGTGCAGGAAGCTTCCACTGTAGAAACCATAGCAGGCTGATTCTTTCAGTAAACAAATGAAGTCAACGGGGGGCGGGGGGACACCAGAGTTTGATGTCCAAAAACCACAATTAAGCTGCATGTAGTGCCGTGTGCCTGTAATCTCAGTACTGAAGAGAGGCAGTGCCAGGGGGGATCCCTGGGGCTCACCAGCCAGCTGAGCTGAATTTGGGGAGTTCTGGGACAGTGAGAGACCCTGACTTTAAAAAGAGACTAGAACCCTCAAGATGGTGATGGCACAGGCCTTTAATCCCAGCACTAGAGAAGCAGAGGTAGGTGGATCTCTGAGCTCAAAGCCAGCTTGGTCTACAGAGTGAGTTCCAGGACAGCCAGGGCTACACAGAGAAATCCTATCTCAAAAAACCAAAAACAAACAAACAACCTCCCTACCAAAAAAAAGAAAGAAAGAAAGAAAGAAAGAAAGAAAGAAAGAAAGAAAGAAAGAAAACCTCAGAACAACACAAAAATGAAAACCAAAATATATATGAGCAAAAGATCAAGACAAAAAAAAGTGCCTAGACAATGCAAAAGTGAGACAAAAATATGTACAGAAACACCACTGAGTTCATTTCGTGTTGGCCATCTACTGCTAAGCATGAGGCCAACCCTCAACTGTGGTTAATACACCCAGGGAAACTCCATTGCAGAAAAATAATATTTCCTTTGTCAGCAGGTATCCACTGCAGATAGCTTCTTGGTTAGAGGTGGGAGCCCATGTCCAGTTCCCCCTCTCAGTGCTGGGGCCCCATCTGCCTTGAACCTGTGTAGACCTTGTGTGTGCTGTCATGGTCTCTGTGCGTTCATATGTGCATCTGTCCTGTTGTGTCCGGAGGACACTGTTTCCTTGGAGTCGTCCATCACCTCTGGCTCTTAGAATCTTTCTGCCTCCTCTTCCACACAGATCCCTGACCCAGAGGGCAGAGGTTTGGTGAAGACATCCCATTTAGGGCTGAGTGTTCCAAAGCCTCTCGCTCTCTGCACGTTGTCCAGCCATAGTTCCCTGTGTTAGTTCCCATCTAATGCAAGAAGAAGCCTCTCTGATGATGGCTGAGTGAAGCAGTGACCTGAGTCCCAGCCTGGTGTGATCACTGGGGTCCCTAGTAGAAAGTATGACTGAGATTGGCAGCTGACACAGGGGAATGGTACTGAGCTAGAAGGGAAGTCTGAGAGAGTCCACAGGAAAGACCTGGGTCCAGGTACAGTTCATATAACTTTTATTTCTTTAATGTATTACTATTTCATGTGTGTATGTACTGTGTGTGTGTGTGTGTGTGTGCTTGAGTGAGTGTGTGGGTATGTGTGCTCGTGCGCTTGAGTGTGTGTTTGTGTGTGCTCGTGTATGAATGCAGGAGCACATGGGCCCCAGTACATGTGTGGAGGTCAGAGAACCACCTGAGGCATAGGCCTTTGCTTCTTTCTACCTTGTTAGAGCCAGAGTCTCTTGTCCTTCATCACTGCACGCATCCACTAGGCTAGATGGTCCAGAAGCTTCCAGAGAGTCCCGTCTCCACACCCATCACTCCATAGGCATGCTGTAGGATTACAGATGCGTTACATGCATTCTGGAGACAGACACCCAGCCCTCCTGCGCACAGAGCAAGAGCCTTATCCACTCAGTAATCTTCCCAACCCTTGTAGCTTCTATTTCTTGCCTACGACTTTCTATTTTTAAAATGTGTTTCAAGAGAATTTCTAATTGCTTGTTGAGGCATTTTTTAAGATGGCTACTTGAAAATCCTTCCAGATAATTCCAACACCTGACTTAACTATGTGTTGGCATCAGCTGATTTTCTTTTCATGCTTAAGCTGCAATTTGCCCAATTTGGGGGAATGAAGAGTGCTTTTTTGGTTTGGCTTTTTTTGTTGTTGTTGTTTTGTTTTTTGGGATTTTTTTTGTTTTTTTTTAATCTCCCTGATATGTTTTCTATTACATTAAGAAATATGAGTGCTAGTAACTGTTTTATTTCCGAGGCCAGTCTGCATTAGGCTGAGCAGGCAAGTCCCAGCCCGCATGGTGGGCTGTGGCTCTCTCTGTAAGAATCTCCTTTCTGAAGCCTTTTCCTGCACCTCTTTTGTCCATGTGTGGTTTATCTGGTTCTTCTGGTCCTTCAATGGGCTGCTGCCGGTGACTGAGGGCCAAGTGAATCAGCTAGTCTTCCAAGGGGGTGGAGGCAGTAGAAGAAACAAAACTCCCTCTCTCCAACAATAAAGTCAAGAGACTAACGAAAGGAAAACAGCTTTTAATTCAACTCTGAAAAAAAAAAAAAAAAAAAAAAAAAAAGGACACTAGCCTAGAGAAAAAGCAAAAGTAGCTTTGAAAGCCCCTGATTGTGAGAAATCCCTGCGCTCTTTCCACAGAGTTACAATCTGATCTCTTCTAGCATACCCCCTCCCCAGCTCCCCGTCCTATGGTTCAGGATGCAAAGCTTTAGCTACCGATGTTATGGGGCTTGAGACCGCCCCCTTTTCTGAGAGTAGGCTCCCTCGATTTTTCTGATAGTGGACTGCCTGCAATTTCCCATCTTTCAGAGTTCTGAGACAAGCAGCTTCCAGCCACTGGCTAGGGACGTGTGGGGCAGAGAGTCTCCTGCTTATCTGTGGTTCTTTAATGAGCTCTAAGCACACTTCAGGCTGAAAACGGACCGCAATGATTTACCTCTTGTACAGGCTGGGTTCCTCTGAGTGTGTGGAGGCGGCAGGGTGGAGGGATAGGTGGGTGGGGTGTACACTTGGCTGGTGCCACCCAGTGATATGTGGGGACAGGGCTGGAAGCTCAGGGAAAGGAAATTCCCCAGTCCAGTCTGTTATCCCAGCTCTTCCAGGAAGAAGAGGCAGGGCTCACCTGGAATTCCCAATAGTATCGCTGGCCTATCTAGAAAGGAACACACCAGACAGTCCATCTGTGGCGGTTCACCTTGAGAGGTCCGTCCACCTGGGAAGGTACACCCAGGGAGACACACCCAGAGAGGAGACACACCCGAGCCACCTTCCTCTTTTTTCCCAGGCCCCAGTTCAGATTAGCTTCTCTGTCTCTCCCCCCGCTCACCTCCTTTGGCTGCCTCTGATGCCATTTCCATGGTCCAAACAACACTCAGCAAAGAACAACAGAGTCTACACCACCATGTCCAGACCAGAGCTGGACCACTGCTGTGTCTGCCTCTACCTGCTCCCACCTGCCTGGGAGCCAATCCATTGTGAAGGAGAGAAAACCTGACGTAATCCCACCCAGGGAGCCGTCTGATCCCGGTAATTGCTGAGGCTTTCTTTTTCTGTCTTAGCTTTTGTTTATGAAAAGTTAAACTGAACACAGACATGGAGCAGGTGGCATCATAATGGACTTGCTCTTTCCCAGTCCTCCCCCAGCTAGAAGCCCATCAGGTTTCCCACAGCCCCAGGCCTTGGGGACATTTGAAGCAACTCCCCAGATGTCACATTCTTCTCACAGAGTCCTTGTGCTGTGTCTCAGACAGGACCCAGACAACCGCCCACCTGTTTGGACAGTCTGGTGTCTATTTGCACAGTTCAAGGGCATTTGTGGTTTTTGAAATTTCTAAATTTAGGGGATCTTACAGGACCCCCAACCAGACAGAGGTGTGTGGCTTAAGGGGAAGCATATCCCTGGGGTGTGAAGCCACAATTCAGCACAGTGGGGCTCTGGGCCTGCAGAGGTGTGAGGGGTGCACAGGCAGCAGGTCTGAGACTCTAGGGACAGCCCCAGATTTGACTGTCACGGTGATAACTTGGCCCATGTGTCTCCAGCATCCATCCCATCTTAGCTTGGATCCCTGAGTTCTGCATCCCCATGTGGGGCATAGTAGCCTCAGGGCCCTGTCTCTGCACCATAGACTCAGGGATGGCCTAGAGTGCCTGCTGGGCCCTTCTCTCCCAACCAAGGAACCATATGCTTCATCTTCTGGACTTTCCTCAGTGATGGACTATGATATGGAACTGTAAGCTAAAATAAATAAAGCCTTCTCTCCCTAGGTTGTTTTTGGACATGGTACTCTATCATAGCAATGGTAACCTAACTCAGGCACCCAGATTCATGCATGCTAGGCAAGCATTGAACCAGGTCAGCTACACACACACACACACACACACACACACACACCCCTGCAGACTTAGTTTTCATAATCTGAGTCCAAGACTATTCTTGGACCCTCTAGCCTAGGGGAGGTGGAAGAAATACACAAAGCCTCAGTCACTCAAAAGCCATTCAGGGGTGAAGCACCCACCACGGGGCTTTTGCATCTACAGGCCTTTGAGCTCCACTCAACTTGGCCTGAAGCTCATGGCCTTACCAATGAACTCAACTCCGTAGCTCTCATATCCATCAGGAAAGAGGAGCTCATGAAGGCCCTGGGCAGCACTGGCGATGCTACCTGTGAGGCAGTGGTTCTCGACCTGTGGGTCTCGACCCCTTCAGGGGGGAGGGGCCATATACCATATATCCTGCATAAGAGATATTTACATTACACTTCATAACAGTAGCAAAATTACAGCTTATGAAGTTAGCAAGGAAATGATGTTATGGTTGGGGGTCACCACATCATAAGGAACTGTGTTAAAGGGTCACAGCATTAGGAAGGTTGAGAACCACTGCCGGCTTGAGGGCTGAACACAGCTGGCCCAATCCTACCAGAGGGCCAGCTATTGTCAATAGATCCACAGGGCTCTGAGCTGAATGACTACCCTCAGACCTGACAGGTCTAAGCATCCATCCCCAGTTGCTGAAAAAGAGTCTGTGCCCTGCTACTCCTCCAGGAGCTCACTCCTCCTGGTGGCCCCAGCTAGGTCAGGGCCCCTTCTGGGAAAAGGATAGCCATGGCAGGAATCTGGAAGGAGACCTCCCCAGACCCCCAGCAAGTGGGTCTATGACTCCATTTTGCTCTGAAATTTCTCAAGGCAGGTCCTGGCAGACGTTCCAAGCAGAAAGAACCAGCCAGGGATCTAAGGAGATGGCTCAGCAGATAAAGCACTTGCTGTATAAGTATGAGGGACAGAGTTCGGATCCCCATCCTGGGAGGCAGAGATTGGAGATCCCCAGAGATTAGATCCCCTAGATTAGCAAAACTCCAGGTACAGCAAGAGACCCTGACTCCGTAAATAAAACAGAAAGACCTCAAGGAAGACACAAGTTATGAATACCTGACCTTCACACACACTCAAAACTATGTGCATGCCTACTTACACACATATGTGAAAAACACACACACATGCACAACACTCACAAGTATGTACAAGTGCGTGCACAGAGGCACAAGCAGGCGAAACCCTTTGGGTAACCCTTTGGACAGTATGTCTGCCCACATCTCATCAAACCGTAGGAATCTGCCTTGCCCAGCCCGCCATTGTGGGGCCACTAGCTAGTCTCAGAGATGTGCCCTGGGAAGGGGCGGGGCGGGGTGCTCAGAAAAGTCCAGAGAAGGGGGCTTGAAATTAAGTTTCCACAGCTGGACGCACAGCCAGTAATGACAAGGACCAAAGTCTCCCTTACGCAGGCAGCCTCCAGGCCAGGAAGCTCAGTGGTTCCTCGAGGGTGGCCTTCTTCAGACTTGCGCCAGCATGCAGCAAGCTACTCAGACTCCCGGGTAAAGGAGGGGGCAGTAGATCTCCCAGGGGCTCTGGTGGCCACCTCAAGTCTGCGTCCTTCAATCTACTGGAAACAGAGTATTTTTTAGGGGACAACTAGATCTTGTGTGTTTTCCTTGGGTCTGAGCAGGCAGGCCTTTGTGGGAGGGCTTGGAAGGGTGCTGCAAAGTTCTGGAGCAGAGGCCCACCTGGCCACAGGACAATTCTGCCATGGGAGGGAAGGGAACCGGAGAGAAGGCTGCTTGGTGGAGGATGCTGGGCACTCCAAGAAAGTACCATTCGGGAGACCAGGCGACAATAGAGGGTAAACGGAGCAGACGGGGTCTACGCAGACTGATGGGCTCAGGTTCCGCGAGAAATCGGCCCAGCTCGGCTCCCCTGGCCCCTACAGTACCAGCTCTGGA
>CABHPH010144494.1:13824-68040 GCA_902168325.1 Peromyscus nudipes
GCTGAACTACTTCTTTTATGTTACATTTTTATCTTTAGGCTTGTCTAATAAAATGGGTACTCTGGGGAGCAGAAGGGTCTAACAGCAAACAGATAATGAGAAGGGGAAACAATACAAGAAGCAGTGGAGACTTCCCGGAACAAAAGGATCCCTAGGTCTCTTTAAGAAACACCATCTGAAGTGTTTGTTTACAGATCATTAAGTGCTTAACACAGGAAGCAACTGAAAGGCCACTTTCTCTAGGTTGCCACCGGTTAAGGGTCAAAGAGAAATTAGTATAAAACAAATCTGAAATTATAGCAATCATTAAGGGTTTTCGTTTTAACTTGCTGGACAGAAAGATGAAATGCCCCGTGCTAGCATTTGCAGTTGTGAAGCTAAGCTCTGCTCTAGGTTGCCCTCTTTGTTACCTCGGGCAGCAACCAACAGCTCGAAGTGACCCTGAGATCTCACACAAGGGGTTTGTCTGCTGGAAGCACCTGCCGCATGTCAAGTTTTCTATGCTATGTATTGACCTTCACAGCAGAGCTTCATCAGTGACAGTATGATGGGATGGGCGGGAAGACTCCCCAGAGACCTGGAAAGCTCCTGGTTGGAGTTGGTGAGTCTAGGAAACATTCCTAGGCAATGGGGCTCCCATAACAAGAGCTACACTATTGAGTTTGAATGTCTGCAATGAGGCAGAGTCCTTCTGTAGGGACAACAAACAGACTAGCCCTGATGGAGCCTACTGCAGGATGCCACAAGAGGCCCGGTTGGGGGTATCTGGTCTTGTAGTGAGCATTGTTTCTAGGCAGAAGCACAACAGGCTAGAGTAATATTTTAAGACATCAACCTCCCTGAGTAGGATGCTCTTCAAGGGCCAACAAAGCACTTTTGGCAAGCTGACCTGATGAGAAATCAGAGTGATTTTAGCTTTCAACACCAGTCAGAAAGCCGGCCCAAATTATCCATAAGTTTAAATTAAACTATCAACTGCCATTGGCAGGGATGTGAACATCCTGGCAGGAGCCGTCCCTCCATTCAGCAGTCCAAAACCGCGCACATAACTTGTGTTTAGCCTCATTACTGTGGAAAACGTTGTGCGAACTATTTGAATCTGCAGCTTCTCCTTCCGTTTGTCTCTGTTCTCTTTTGCCAAAAGAACTTATCAACAGACAGGATAACTGGATGCCCAGACCTGAAGCATGGGAGCCTCCTCTCCCTCTAGTCTCATGTCCTTGAACATCTTTTCCCGTGTGAGAAATAGGAACCCCGTCCCTTACCTCAGAGGGTTGCTATGATCTGTCCTTTCATGCACTTAATGAATGTGTGCAATGCTCATGGATTGAGCAACTCCCACCATGCCAGTCCTGTGCCATGAAGCTTGCATACCATGCTGCCATTGCACCGGCCAGAAATTTATCAATAAACACTGACTATTATGGCTATTAAAATAGTGATGTTCTTACTCAGAAGTAGAGAATACCCTATCCCTGGAAGCCAGCAAACAGGTTTGAGAATCATCCATCACACAAGGAGGTCAAGAGAGGAGTTCTATTAAACATCATGATGAAACAAAATGTGCTAAGTATTACTCTACCTACACTTGACTAGCTTTTTTTGGACAAAAAAAAAAACTCTTGGTGCTTCTTAAGTATTATTCTCTTCTGGTTTTCCTTACTTCTCCGTCCATTTTAGCACAGAATTCTTTCTCACGTTCACGGGGGGGGGGTGGGTGGGGGGGGGGGGGGGGGGGTGGGGGTGGGGTGGGGGGGTGGATCAGTTCTTCCTTTCATCTCTCTGCCAGAGTCATCCTAAGTCAGAACCAAAGATTCAGCTTATGTGTTTTATGCCCAACTGTACTCACCATGCACCTCTCTCTGCCTTGCGTATTTGAGGCAAGCTCTCTACCACTGAACTACAGCCCAGCCTTCAGCCTTCCACTTTTCTTGCAGACTCACATGTCTAGCTTCTTTACCTGGACTTGAGAGTCACTTAAATACTCAACTCATGTTGTACTTTGCCAGCTTTCTGCCCAAGCTTCTGTTGGCCCCACCAACTAATCCAACATTTAATCAAGAATTGCTGGAAACACCCACATTCCCACCACCTTTCTCTTTACCTATATTCCAATAATTACCATTCCAATTTATTTTTAAAATGTATTTCCTCCCACACCATTCTCTCCCCATATCCTGAACTATCATTGTTCTACCCAGTACCTGGCTAGAGTATGGCAAGAGGTTCCCAGTCCCTCAATTTTTCCAGCCCCAATCTGTCCTCCGATGGAATGAGAGAGCAATTTTCCTAGAATAAATACCTTATTTGGCCCTCGCCACTGGAATGTGTCCATAGTGGCTGTGCATCGCCTTTGAGGAAAATGGTAATCCCAAAGATGTAAGGAGAAAGAACAAAGACACAAATCATAATGGACAAATTAATTAAAGCAAGTAATTAAATAAAGCAAGCTTTTCGTTTGTTTGTTCTTGTACACTGTTTTCTCTCCCTAAGGCAGGGTTCATGAGGTCAGCATTGGACATGAGCAAGATAGGGGTTTTTATAGCTTAGGGGTAAGGGGTTTCCAAATGGGGGATTTTGGTAGATTAAGACAGGTTACAGAAGCAGAACATAACACAGTGATCATAACAAGGAAGTCATAACAAGGTAGTCATAATAACACTTTGAAACAAAGGTAGGGTTGTAAGATGGTAATAATAGCCTTCTGAAACAAAGGCATGGATGCCATTTCCTAGAACAGGAAGTATAGAACCATTTTGTAACTATCGTTACAGGTGGAGCATAGCCCAGCCTTTGAGACAGAGAGATTTAATTATAAACTGAATCAACGTAGTTTGTCTTTATTATATGATGGCTTTCAATCCCAAGGTGGAGGCAGACTTGTTCATTAGAAAATCTAAATTCCTTGTTAGAACAGCCTTCAAGCCAAGATCTTCATGGTCTGACACAATCATTTGCAAGTTATGTTCCAGTATCCTATTTTGCTCAGTACTTTCTATGTTTTTTTGTTTTGTTTTATTTTGTTTTGTTTTGTTTTGTTTCTAGCATCTCATGGCTAACAGTATGCTCTCCCCTGGCAAGGTCCTCCCCACCACCCATTGCTTCCTGAAGAGATATAGCCCAGGTGCTGCCTCCAAAGGAGAATTCTTCTCAAGATAGCCTCAAATTGAGCTGGTGGTCCCCCCACACTCTCCCATGTCACCCATGTTCATGCAGCACCAGACATCCCAGAGCAAATCACAGTGCAGTCATAATTTACATACAGCATCCCCCTCTGCTCACTAGAAACTAGAATCTAGTTTGTGGGCTCAGTAAACAGAAAATGAATGAAAGAAGGATATATTCCTCATGAGACAGCTTTGTTTCTTAAGCATCAAGGTGTAGAATTCTCCTGGTGTTCAGAGTCCAAAGGACTGTGGCTTGAATAGAGACTTCTTTCTTATCTAAAGTGGGACACTCAGCTGGTTCTGAGTTGAGGTGACCCTGGAGCTGTGACACATGTGTCCACTTTCTACGTCTGTGAAAAAGTAGTGGGGGCTACTTTTGTCTCCCCATCCACACAATGGGCTTGTTACTAAGCTATTTTCCAGGAAGCCACAAAGGGTTTTATAATAGCTGTCATTAAAGCCTTTTTGATCCTTTATTTTTATGTAAAAAGGAGTCAGGTGCCAACATGCCTCTCAATCCCCACCTCTGAGCTGACAATAGTCCAAACTTTTGAGGACTTTCGGTGAATGGAGTGGTTATTTAGATTACCTGTAGGACTCTCAGATAACCCCAGATTGAGGGGCTTTTGAATATCAAGCACAATCCTAGGCTAGTTTCCTTTGGGGTAGAAAACCTAATTAACTAGTAGCTGGAAAGAAGGCAGGCATGCCACCCCCTAGGCAGAGCATTCAAAGGGAAGTGGGTGACTCTGTAAATAGCGCTGCTTTAAGGGGGCATTTAAGCCAATGCTCTTCGTTAAGGAAATTGATGGCTTTGTAAGTACTGTGTCTGAAGGGAGTGCTTGAGCTGAAGGCCCCCATCTCGCCTCGTAAATTTCCTAATGGACTGTGGGCCTGCAGGCTGGGCCCGGCACGTTCAATCATTTGCCAACAAAAACTCAGATTTCTTTAAAAAAAAAAAATTAAAACGTTTAGCCAAAAGTAAGTCATTGAGCCGATGTAGTTTAAGTGCAGCACGGGGTAGTAGATGTTGAATGTTTCCTTTAGGGAAACCAAGGTTACTGATCCATTACAGTAGATTTTCTTCCAAATGTTAGATTGTTGGGATGGGTGCTTTTAATTTGTCTTATCATTTCGTTTTCCTAACATCTGTAAAGCTAGTCAGTATTTCACCAATTTCCTGATAAGGAAAAGGCCTTGGAACTGAAGGCTCCTGGCCATTCCAAAGAGGAGCCCACAGCTCCCTCAGACTTGTGAGCTCCCAAGTGACACAAAATCATAGGGCCTTCCAGAAGGAAACGGTTCAGCCTATCGCATAAGACCCTCCTCTGTATGCCCAGCTATTTCAAAAAGATGGGAACTGTGCAGAATGAGCATGCAGAAAAGTTGTGATTTGAGCATCAAACTAGTGTGGATTTGAGTCTTGATCCTGCAACTCTCTTATCGACTTAGCTTCTTCAAACCTCAATTTCCTTCTACCCTTGGGATAATGACAGTGCTAACTACAAAAAGATCTGCTAGGATTAGGTAATTGTAGGCATTTGAAACATCTAACCAAGAGTCTGGCACTTAGCAAACCTTCCCCTTATTTACTTAGCAAATATACTAAATGTGACTTGAATAGGCCAAGTAGATAATGCTATAGGAATATAGCAAGGGGTGGCAACTAGCCTTTCTAGGGAAGGAATGACAGCTAGGGTTTCCAAAAGGTATGCCTGGTTAATCTATACATTAAAGATAAATGAGGCTAGTCACAGGAAAAGCACCCAGGACACTGGACAAAGTCCCTGCTCAAGCTGGGAGGTGAGGTATGAGGGGGGATATGGTTCCCTTAAGGAGCAACTGCAGTATCAGTCTGCCGGGATCAGAGAATAGAAATGCATTAGAGGTGAGAATGCTGCAGAAATAGCTAGGGACAAGATCACACCTGGCAGCTGTCATTCAGTCTGTCAGAAAACAGTAGATGCATATAATTTAGGATCGGAAGCAGCTGCTTACATTTTCAGACCCACTGAAGCGTGAAAGAGAGCTCTCTTCCCATGTCCCTCTGAGCCCCCTCCTTTTCAGATTAGATATCTTTGTACCTGAGTAAGGATTGCTGAGTTCATGACACTTACTCTGGACCCCACTCTCTGACTTTAGTCCAGGCCCTTATGGCCCAGAATTGATCTTTTAAGGCATAGTTCATCCAGCTGGAACGGAAGGGGACAACTCTGACCAGTGTTCTGGAATCGATAGCCAGCAAGGCTGTCTGCAATCTCTTGCTTTTGTTTGGGCAAATCCCCCTTTCAGTCGGTGGAAACTGACCCCAGAGCAACCACAACTTCTTGAAAGCTTTCTTGAACATGGAAAGTCAGGATGACCCTTACTGTTTCTGATCAGAAAGGGTCATGGTTTTGACTTCTGTGTCCAAATATTCCGATTAACTCATTAGATTTCGGACCAGTGTTCTCCTCCTCTCTTCTCACTCCCTGGTGTCCTTCTCCCCTTTTCTTCACTGAAGGAGTGGAAAGGCATACGCACACATTTCCTTAAGAATAAAATACTGTGAAACAACACCAATTTAAAAAGCATACAGATTCTAATTGACATAAAATCCTATTCTAAAATCTAAGTATCATCCTCCTCATAACACAAAAGAAAGAGCAAACTTACCCAGGGTGATTCTTGCCTGCTTGCGGCCTCTTGATCTTTAAAGCACTTTAAGGTGTCTTACTAAATTGGGAATGGAGGACACTGTGACTTGAGTGCCTCATTCTTTTGGACTTTACTGAACCATATGGCAGGAGGAGGATGAGGCAAGCCAGACCAATCAGGGCTCAAGATGGGAGGGACCCATGTTGATACTCTGGCTACTACATGGGAACCCTACCAGGAACCCAGTACACTGCAGTCACCTTAGTCATGACCAGCTTTGCCAGAGTATGGTTACTGGCTTGGCTTCGTGTGGTGTCCTGACTCATCCTCCAGTCCTTGGCCCACTGGTACACATCGCATAAGTTTATCCAAAAGCCTCAGCTGGACTCTCCAGAATTTTGTAACAGAATGATGGGTTCCTTGTTTTACTGGATTGAGGGATATACACTTACATGTATACATTTTCATTTGCATGCATGGTCTTTCACTGTGCTCACATCCATGAAGTTCTCATAGACTAGTTTTTATTAAACATTGCATTTTCTCAGTATTTATGTAATAATGGTTCTTCATCAGCCAGTTAGAACCCTTGGCCTCCATCAATTAACTGTGCTGTATTTGGTGAGATACTTAGCTATTCTGAATTTCAGTCACTGCATTTGTGAGCAAGATGTACATGAGCTGTGTAATCACTGAAGACATTTGCAGCACAAACCCTTTGCTCATTCATGTGCATGTATTTGCAGACGGCCTTCTGTGTCTAGAATCCAAACAGAACGGTGACAGAACTACCTGTCCTTGTTTTCATGGAACAGCTGCTCTCTGTCAGAGAAAATTGAATGAGCAAATAAATATTTGAAGAGCCAAGTTAATGTTGTGAGAGGAGTGTAGTAGACTAGTAGTAGACAGAAGCCAGGGAAGAGGTTAGAGAATTTGTTTGGATAACCCTTCACTAAACACATAGTGAGATACAAGCAATGAAAGGGGAAGGCAGTTTGGTGACTTGGGAGGTGAGTTCAGGTTTGTCCGCGCAATAAGAAAAGTTGAAAACATTACTTAAAAATATTGACCCCTTTCAGTATTTCTATATGTTATTGTATCAGAATCTGTACAGCCACTTTCCAAAATGGATAGGAAAAGTAAAGTTGCTTTAAAGAATAAATAGCAAAGCAAAAAGAGAGAGTCATGGAAGAATGGTATATGCTATGAGATATCAAAGAATACTTTAGGCAGAGCTGAAGTTCGAATGTTGATTTTTGTACCAGATTTCATGTGTTTTTCTGTAATGTCTATATCTTTCAAGAAAAGTTCACCGTTCATAGCTTTTGAGGATTTTATTTTCCACTTTCCCATTTCAGACTGAAAAATACTGGCTTAAGAATTAAGTGGTTAAAAGAATCAAGATCCAAGTAAATTTTAGAGTAAAATATTTGAAGATTATAAAGCTATTTGATCTAACTTGTTTACTGGGCAGAAGGAAAGACTGAAGCCCAGAAAGGGAAGAACCTGTCCACAGTCAGAGTTAGATGAATCCCCTCTCTCTTTGCTCCCTCCCTCCCTCCTTCCCTCCTTACCTCTCTCCCTCCCTCTCTTCCTTCTTCCTTTCCTTCCTTCCTTTCCTCTTCCTTCCTTCCTCCTTATGTCTTCCCCCTTCCTTTCCTTCCTTCCATCTTTGTCCCTTCCTTTCCTTCCTTCCTTCCTTCCCCTTCCTTTTCTGCCTTCCTTCTTTCCTTCCTTCTTCTCCTGCAGCCTTCTTCCTTTCTTCTCCCCTTCTCTTTTCCTCTCTTCCTTCTTCTCCCCTTTCCTTTCTCTTTATATGGTGATCATAAAGATCACATCAAAAGCACTTAGAGGGTTGGGAATTTAGCTCAGTGGTAGATCGCTTGCCTAGCAAGTGCAAGGCCCTGGGTTTGATCCTCAGCTCCAAAAAAAAAAAAAAAAAAAACCACTTATAATCTATTTATAATATGCTGTCTTTTGTTACCCGTTTTGGGCCATTTTTGCATACTTTCTTCATATCAGTGTTTAGGGCTTTCCCCCATTTATTAACTTGGATTATCTAGGCCGAGTTTTATTTTGTTAATTCCTGTTGCTGATTTTAGAGGTCTTGGGGTCTTAGATATCATTTGTTGTTGTGTTCACATCTACTTCATTGCCACTAACAATTCCTATGGTATGAACTGTCCTCACCCTTTCATATCATGAGATATAATTGAGGCCCAAAAGAGACCTAGGCAGAAAATTATTTTGGGCTTTGAATATTCCTGTCTATTGGATGTGTTATCATTATATTCGAATCACTATCTTTGCTCCAAACTTCTCAGGCCATTTAAATAAATATACTAAATTCAAGGTGATATCAATGCACCTTCAATTATAATTCAGAAGACTGCCAATTCTCTTTATTAAATTTCAGTACAATATGTCTTCCATTTTTTAATCCAGATATTCTATTTCTTTTTCAAAGTTGCAAACGGCAGAAAATAAAGCAACATTTAGGACATATGGTGGAACACCAGGACCTTGTTATGGGTTAGTTACAGAGTTAAACTCTTAGGATTCATGTATGCCAGAGCTTGTGCTAGACCTTCATTAAAAACCTTCATTAAAGTCTTTATGTAGAATAATCTGTTGAAATAGCTTGAAACCAGGTTTGGCTTTCAATTTGCTTGTTTGTTTGTTTGTTTGTTTGTTGTTGTTTTTATAGTAGGCAGTGTCTCATTCTATAACAAGTGCCAGAGTTTTGTCAGCTTGACAAAACCTAGACTTCTCTGGGAGGAGGGAGTCTCATTGAGGAATTACTTCCATAATCCTGGGCTGTGGGTATGTCTGTGGGCATATTTTCTTAATTAGGGATTGGTGTAGGAGGGCTCAGCCCACTGTGGTAGCACCATCTTGGGGCAGGTGGGTCTGGCCTGTATCGTGAAAGCTAGGTAAGCATGAGTCAAGAAACAAGCCAGAAAGCAGCATTCCTCCATGGTCTCTACGTCCAGTCCCACCTCTAATCTAAGTTGCTGCTTTGAGTTCCTACTCCTCTGACGTCCCTCAGTGATAGATTGTGATCTGGAAGTGCAAGCCAAGCAACCCTTCCCCTTTGCTCTTGGTCAGAGTAGGTTATCCCATCAACAGAAACCAAACTAGGACACTCAGGTAAGACTCAAATTCATGACCCTTCTCCTTTGGCTTCCTAAGTGCTGAGATTACAGGTTTCTCAAGATTACACCTGGATCGCTGAGACAATTTTAAGATAATTGATGATAGCAATTACAAAACTCCACAAGGACCTTATTAATCATTTACTAAGTTTCTCCTATAAGACAGGCACTATCCTAAGTATCAGGGACATGATTTGAGTAAGCTGGAGCCAGTCTATAGCATTCTCAAAATCAAGACGTATAGATAATAACATCTATTTATTATTAAATAGTAACCATACAGTATGATCAGGCAGTTTCACATAGATCCTAAAAATAAAACATGCATTTCTGTGAAACTTAGGAGGATGCAGGGGATAGTAACACATAAAAAAATAGTCTTTAAAATATTTTTGTGTGGTCCTGGGGATCAAATCAAGGCCTCATACATGGTAGGTGAACATGGTACCAACGACCCACATTCCACCCCTTAAACTTTGGGTTTCCAGATGTATAATGAATAATGTGAAGGAAATCAACCACTTAGGAATGAGCATGCACTCTAGGTAAACAATGCTGTTCTTTGAACTGACTCCTTACTAAAGAGGTCACAAAAAAGAGGAAGGAAAATAAACATGACTATGTACTTTAAGTTTCTAAAGCAATGGTAATTTGAAATAGAGACTTGTTGAATGGACAGATGTCAATCTATATGTATGTATGTATGTATGTATGGATGTATGGATGTATGGATGGGTAGATGGATGGATGATTGGTGGGTAGATGGAGAGAGAGTAGATGATGGGTGGATGGATAGGTAGGTGGGTATATGGGTGGGTAGACGAACCTGCGAGTAGGAGGAATAATAGTGGAGACAGTCACATAAAGCTGACTGGTAGGTCATGATATAAATTCTGGGTTTTGTTGTATATGATAAAATGTGAAGCCACTGAGAAATTTTGTGTGTGAATGTGTTGTTTCAAGGTAAGCATTGTACCTGTGAGTTAACTCTGACTGTGAGTTAAAAGGAATGAATGATGAGGAAACATACAAGAGTGGACACTGCAAGAACGATGGAGGCTTGGTCCAGGATGGTGGCAATGGGGCAGAATGCATCTATTCAGAATATCCTCAGACAAAGGAGCCAAGGGATAGGTTTATGGGCTGCATGTGATGTGGCAAGGTGGGATGAAGAGACAAATGGGAGAGACAACTGAGAAGGTTGGGGCTTGGCCCCTGTTGCATGATTGTTGATGTGTTCATCACTAACATGGAGAAAGGGACATGTGTGAGACTAATATTCTTGCTGTTCCTGTGGTGTGCATTTAAATAGATGTTTAGCAGAAATTCCACTGTAGGCTGCCGCTGGTCTCAGAAGAGATCATATCTAAATCCATATATGTGAAGGCAATTCATTGGCAGAGGTGTTTTAAAATATGGGTTTAAATTTTAAGATAGATAAGAGAGTGTAGAAGAAAAAAGTGTTCCCAGACCTAGCTGTGAAGTCTCAAAATGTTACTATAAAATGACTCCAGGGGACTGTTCATGAAGGTTTGTGAGAGATGCCATGTGGTAGAAGGGACTAGCATGGCATGGAGACGTGGAGAAGGGGAGAAGTATGGCAGAACCAAGGGACAGAGAGAAGAGACAAGAAGGGAGGAGAGGAAAGGAGAGAGGAGAGAAGAGAGATTCAAGTGGAAAGAGTAGAGTCATACTTCACATGCCTTGAGGCAATCAAGTGCAGAGGTTGATATCATGATTGGTTTCAGCAATGCTGAGGTTACTGGTGACCTGACTATAGTAGAGTAGTGAGTACAGAAGCCAGATCTGAGACAAAGGAACTACATGAAGAAAAAGTAGATGGGATATGTATAGATTCCTCTTAATAAATTTTCTTGTAAATCCAAGAGTGAGATATGAGGTAGGAAAAAAAATAATAATGAGATATGGAGTGAAAGGTTCTGTGTTTGTATTTATTGAAAACTTTGTATTAAGGAAAATTATATATTGAAAACTTGGATAGACTGTGCCCTTTCTGCTGGTCTGAAGGAAAGGAATAATGATGCAGGGAAGTAAGAACTGGTTAGAGCTGAAAATGCAGAAATGTACTAGAGCGGCAGGTGAGGTGTCCCTGAGCTGGAGATAGTAGATTAAATCCTGATGGTGGAGACACAGGCTGAAGACCAGGCTTTCAGGCTGAAGAAATAAGAATGGATGTTCTGAGGAATGAATCCTCGAAAGGAAGTAGAGAGATGTGCTGGAACTTAGGGTAAACAAGGAAGTTGGACTGGACAAGGAAAGGACTTGAAAGCTACATAAGGACATTTAAATAATGCAGGCACCAATTTAATATTCCAAACATGGCAAAATTCACACTTTAGAGTCACACTCACTGGTTGCTGTATGAGAGGGAGCTGAAGCGGGAGAGACCTAAAGCCCAGAGTGGGATGGCTGTGAGGGATAAATAGAAAGAGGAAGAGGTAATGCCCTGAGTGTGTTTCCTGCTGTGCTTGCCTATGGGGTGAGACATGCAGGAGTTCCTTCCATTTCTGTGTGTTCAGCTTGCTAGAGGATGTCCAGCTGACACAGCAGAACATAGGAAGGGATTTCAGATTTATGTCGGCTTATGATCAGCCCTTGAAGAAACCAGAAACCAACATGAGCGCCTCAGGTTCCACAACTGAGGCTGGCATCTGAAGCTGCTTAGCAGGTGGCAGTCCCTTTAGGAGCCTTGAGCACACCGTCTATTGTATTGTGGGCAAGTGGATCCAGTTGAAGAAGTTATGAACAAGCTCTTGGTTTGAATAAAATTAAATGGGGTCAGTGATGTGGCCTTGACATGAAGTTTTTAAAAGAAAGGCAATGTGAGGTTGAGATATTTCTGTTTCAGAAGAAACAGCCCAACATATCCTCCCAAGCACGCCCCAAGCCTTCCATCGCATACACTATTGGGGCCTAGGGCACCACTACTTCCCCTGTTCCAAGACGTTATTATTTGGATCCAAAGACTGCATACTTCGGCATCTTTTTGCTGTTGTTTTTGTTTGGATGAATTATTATGTGACACCAAGTTTGTTGTACTCAGATTCATTCTTAAATAAATAGCTGACCTTAAAAATGATATTTTTTCTTGTTTTTAAAGAAAAAGAAAAAAAAGCAATGATTATTGCACTGAAAGAAAGCATCAAAATGCCAATCATTCTTTCCTCTGCTGGAAGTAGACACAGACAATGATGTCTCAAAAGAGAGTTGTCTTTTTAAACAAATGCTTAGAAATCCCACCCATTCTTTGGAAGGTAGCCTATTGCTGAGAAGCATGCCTTGAAATTATTTGTTTCTTTGTTGCATCCTAAGTCAAATATATCACCTATGACCAAAATTCTCCACCACTCTAGGTACAGGTAGTTTGTACATTTTCTTTACCAGCGTGGAAGCTTGGCAACTCCAATAACTCCTCAAACTACTTAGTCCATACCAATCAAAACTATGAATAGTTCTAGAGATGCCCCAAAAGTAATATTGCAGCTTGTCAAAGATGACATACTATTTTGTTCCCATAATTTAATACTCTAGTGGGGGCACATTCACTAGAAAAGGCATCATAATTATTAGAAGCTCATGAAGTATTTTAGCCTTGTCCCTACAAAATATTTTCCAAGAATCTTCAGCAAATGGCTTCAATCATACTAATTCGTGCATTTGAAAACTTGGTTTAAACTTGGTTCTGCACAGTTTCATACATATATCAATAAAGTGCTTTGTGGGACTAGAAAGATGACTTAACATATAAGACACAAGAGCTCTGACTGCTCTTGCTGAAGATTGGGGTTTCTAGAGCCTACGTTAGATGGCTCACAACCACTTAGAAGTCCAGTTCTAGAGGATTCATTGCCCCCTGACCTCCATAGGCACCTGCATGCACATGGGGCACATAAAGTCATGAAGGCACACACACATAAATAGAAGGAGAGAGAGAGAGAAATCCTTTTAAAAATGCATTGGTATACTCTGTTTCCCATCTCATCTCCCTTATATCATCATCAGCCCTTCCACATACTAGTCCCTTTTCTATATTCATAACTTTTAGCTTTTCAGTGACCTCATTACTTAGGAATAACTGACTCAGGTCCTGAAGTTCCCAAGAGTAAGCATGAGATATAGAAAGGCAAAATATCATGGATAACATTAACAAATAAGCAGAAGCAGATTATTAGATAGCTTGAATCCAGGGTTCTGACGTCAAGTCAAGAGCTTTTCACAGCAAATCTCTCCCAGCATTTGTCTAGATTTTGATGAAAATCTGTCTCATGCTTCTAGAATTTGCCTTCAAAGCTGTAGTGGGTTTAACAATCCCTGCCTGCCTTTGAGGGCCCTTATCATGTGCTTAAAAGACACATGAACAAAGTATTTCATTTTGACACTCTGTACAGGTAAAAACTGAACATTAAGTCTGTGCAGGGCTGATGATTTGCCTGTCCACATACAGAAGGTCTACGTGCCTCACACTCTTGGCACTAAGATCATTTCCACCAAAACGAGGAGAAAGATTTCACCTTGTACAAACTCAGTTGGGGAAGGTTGACTTTGTCAGTCTCTTCAAGTGTTCTTGATGAGTAGACAGCTTTCTAAACCTCTCATCATGTGTATAGTGATGAATCTGAAATGCTGAATTCCTCTTTAGCAGGAGAAGATGGGGTTAGATGGTAGAACCAACTGCCTAGTGTAAGGTCCACTGCAAACCAGTCCCTACTTGTGTCTCAATTCTTTCTCCTCCACCCTAAGGCAGAGTCTACAGAAAATCTCCAAAATCTCAATAGGAATGTGCATGTCAGGGATTCTCTAGTTTAGTCATTTATTCATTCAACAAATAATTGTTGAAGGTGTCTGGGGTTTCTAGCTCTTTCTCTCTCTCTTACCATCTACAATAGCCCTTCCCCCTTCCAGTGGAATACATGCCATTATAAATGTCACCTGGCTGCTACACAGAAGGTAGGATGACAGGGTGATCATGTGCCCTTGCTATAGACTTCAAATTCTATACAATAACCTGCTGACTGCCCAACACAAAGCATTCAAGGGACACTAAGTAAATTGATGTAATGAAAACAAAAAGCCCAGTTTGTTTTATTGTTCTGTTGCTGCTGTCTTTGTTTTTCCTGGCCATGCATTTGTATTCCATTCCTTACCCTGTTCTCTTTACTGCTCCAGGCAGAGGGAATGGGGAAGGAAAGAGAATTCCCCAGACAAAACACTGGCAGATGGAGTGGAGAGGCTCCCCTAGGACACTAGTAGCAAGAGAAACTGAATAGCAGCGTCCACGGATGTTATTTTTAAAAGAGACTCACAATAGTTTTGTCAGCGTAATACTGGAGAAGAAATGAGACAGATTCATTTTCTCTCTCCTTCTCCTTCCTCCCCCTCTCCCTCCTCCCCTCCTCCCCTTCCTCTCTCTCATTCACTCATTCATTCTTGCTCTCCCTTTCTCTCCTTTGCATCCCACTTCCTTTCTCTTTAAACCTTTTCAATTCGGTTTATTGATTTACCAGGATAGAAGGGGGTGCCAGGGTGCACGTCTGGAAGTTAGGTGCAATTCGGAGGTGTAGGCTCTCTCCTCTCATCAGGTGGAAGGATTGAATTCAGGTTATCCATCAGGCTTGATGCCAAGTGTCTTTTCCCACTGAACCATCTCTCTGGTCTGAACCTTTCTCTTTTTAATCCTAGCTCTTCTCTATCTTTTGACTATTATGGTCTGCCTGTCTATGGCCCACCTTATTATCTAGCTGTGTAACTCTTCTCCTGACCGTATCTGAATCTGCTTCCCTCCACTCTCTGATTCTGGTTCTAAGCAGATTTATCTTAATCTTCAATCCAATCATAAAGAAGTAAGCCTTTATTAGAACTTACCTGTAGTACAATTTTCTGCTGTACTGAGAGAGCCCTTTGCCTGGGGGAATAAATAAGTCCTCTTAGAAGGTAGATACTATGTATTTTTATTATAATTTCTCCCTCTCTGTCTTCACATGGAAGGAAGAGAAAGGTGGTACCCAAGTTAGCTAACCACATAATGTTATCCTTAAGAGGTCATGTTTTATCATTCTGCGAATACTGAGTAAAGACAATATCTCTCTGCTGGGCATAAAAGCAATGCTCATACTTCTCACTCTCATAGTAGTTATCTCTGTGGCCTAGAATTGGACAATATAACAGTCCCGTTCATTGGGTTTGGATTTATAGTGGATTTCCCTCAAGTTAGATCTTAAGTTTTATTGTATCTGAATTGGCCACTGTCCCTGGTCACTGTGAAGCTGTGGGAAGTGCTGACCTTGTATTCTTTCCCTGTTAGAAGTACCTAACATGCCTGGCAGTGGTGGCGCACACCTTTAATCCCAGCACTCGGGAGGCATAGCTAGGTGGATCTCTGTGAGTTTGAGGCCAGTCTGGGCTACAGAGTGAGTTCCAGGAAAGACGCAAAGCTACACAGAGAAACCCTGTCTTGAAAAAACAAAAAAAAACAAACAAAGAAGAAGAAGAAGAAGAAGAAGAAGAAGAAGAAGAAGAAGAAGAAGAAGAAGAAGAAGAAGAAGAAGAAGAAGAAGAACTTAACATGCTGGTCACTGGAGCTTTCAGCTGGCTTACATTCATCATCCAATAATTAAATTATAATGAATTGACTTATTCTGGCATATGTGATAATATTTTACTATGTAAACTGTTTGCAGAAATAAGCAACAATTTTGGAACTTGGAAGAGACTCAACATTCTGCTGCTCCTGAATTCAGTGACTCCCTTTACAGATAACAACAAAAAAATTCAATTCCTTTTCCCCCATGACCCCAGGTTCTTTCTAGAAGGTAGAATGTTTGAAGTATTTCAACTCAGTATTGATTTAGCAAGCTGATTTAAATTCAGCCACTTAGAAATGAATTGGCCCTTTACAAGAAAAGCATTTTTCTTGTCATGATTATTTTAGAATGTACAAGGCATATTTGTGTTCATTTCCAGTGTGGGGGTTGTCCTGATGGGGACAATTAGATCCACATTATAGGTAGGGGACAGAGATTAAGAGGGAAAACTATATTTTAAGATTATATAGGTAGTGCAAGGGGCAGAGAGGATGCCCAAGTCTTTGATCTTAAACTCAGTATCTTCTCCAGAGTTCTGTTCCACTATTTTGGAATAAATATTGGATGATCTAGATCAATCTATAACCTAAGAGGGATCCTACATCCTAATTTACCTGGGATGTTAAGATTTCTGTGTGCCTGCCATTCAGACATAATAGCATGTTCTTTACTCTCAAAGTGTTATAGTTCAGATGCTATATTATACAGTGTGTCTCTGACAACTATTTGGGGAGTCTAGAACCTTCCAGAACAGCTACAGCATGCAGACCTAGTGTCAGCACAGTATAATTGGTGTTAAAGTGGAGATTTTGATGAAATGGGCATGTTACACTGAGGGGGCTCCTTCGCTTTGCCTAGAAGCACTGGGGAGTAGTGCAGAAGAGCTGACACTGGGTTTTAAAGGATGATCTCCTAGGGATATCCACCTTGCTCTCTCCCTGCATTATTCTTAATTGCATACATAGGTCATACCTTCTCAGATGGCATCCTCCTCATTAATCCTCTGATGCTTGTCCTTACCGTCAAGTGAGCATCCTTACAAGCAGCCACAGCTTAGACAAAGCAACAAAACGAAACAAAAAATACAAAAGAAGGTTGCTGCGGTTTGAATTAGGCAGGAGGTTGATCACTTGGTATTTCACTGAGACACCTAAAGTATCATATAAGACCATAGGCATATTAGGATGGGTTCTTGGAATCCCAGTACTGTAGTTGACTTCTTTGCACTGATGATTGAGCCCAGAGAAGAAAAGAGACTACCTAATAAAACACAGCAATTTACTTTCTGGGAGTAGACTGAAGTTGGTTTGTTCTTTATGCAAAACTGAAATCCTTGTTGGAGTTAAGTAAACTCAGGTTGCAAGCTTAAGGTCTTTTGCTGTTGGATAACATGCCCCGGACTTGCAAAGTAAGTTCCTAGATCTGACATTAATAGACGTGTGACTTGAGCAGGCTTTTAAAGACATACAACATTTTGTTTTCTTTACCTAGATGCTTTGGTTTGGGATTAAAACCTTCGTCACATTGTGGATGAATGCCACTTGAGAATAGTGAAAATTTATGAATTTTGTTGTGGGTGGGACAGGTGATCCACAGATGAGATCTGCCTCTCAGCATGTTTTAGATGTGTAGTCAGATATGCCAGCCTGAAGCACCAACCTGTGCCCCAGATTTCTAGAATGTTTTCATTGTGCATGATTAAAACTCTTGGCCATTGCTGTTTCCATCCCCTCCCTTCTTGATCCCCGCTGTACTTTCTGCTCTCCATTTTTAGACTTTTTACTCATGTGCATATGGAGTCATGCAGCGTTGTACTCCTTTACTCGGCATGATGCCTGCCAGTTTCATACTGTCCAATGGTTCTCAACCTCCCTAACCCTGTGACCCTTTAATAGAGTTCCTCATGCTGTGGTGACCCCCTGACCACACAATTATTTTTGTTGTACTTCATAACTGTAGTTTTGTTATTGATATGAATCATAATGTAAATATCTGATATGCAGGATATCTGATGTAAGACCCCCAAAGGGGTCACAATCCACAGGATGAGAACCACTGAATAAGCTGTTGTGTATGGCAGGACTTTCTTTAGTTTTTTCCCCCTTAAGGCTGAAGAAGAGTATCCCAATGTGACTTCTGACTATAGGTTTAACAGAGCTTCTGGGTTGGATGTTCTGCTCCACAGCTGCTGTTGATAGCTAAGGCCAAAGAACACGTATTTGCTTACTGACCCCCTTTCTATGTCCAACTCCTACAGATGAACCCAGCCGGTGTTACTTCCATGATGGAGATGGGATGTGTGAAGAGTTTGAACAAAAAACTAGCATTAAAGACTGTGGTGTCTACACACCCCAGGGTTTCCTGGATCAGTGGGCATCCAATGCTTCAGTATCCCATCAAGACCAGCAGTGCCCAGGTTGGGTTGTTATTGGACAACCAGCGGCATCCCAGGTAAGCTCCTAGCCTTGTGGGGCTTCTTCTGAAGGCTTCCTTAAATCTCTGCTGTGGCTCTCAAGGTGCCTGCTTCTAACACAGTGCCATGGGACGTCTCCACCTGAGCACTTGTTTAGCCCAGTGTCATACCAGCACCTCTTCAGTCCCATTGGTTAAGGATAAGGGATGCAGTGGTGAAGGGGAGGGAATACAAGCATCATGGGAACAGCAACTGTCCCCCTATGCCCTTCTTACTGTGACTCAGATATGGTAAAGAACTCTGTTTTGAATATACCATTGGAATTCAAAGTGAGTGAGAAAAATTTGGGAAATCGTAGGTTTTTTTTTCTTCCTTTTAACAGGAACTCTCAATTTGTCCACTTACTGAATTAAGAGCGACCATATACAGATTTGCTGTATAGTCTCTCCACATTTCTGGTTTCCACTTTTTCTCCCCCATATTTAAAATAGGAATTTAGCTTGATGTACCTCAGGGATATTGCCAGTTCTAAGAAGCTCTGACTTATTCCGTAGTTCTCTAATGCACTATTTATATGACAAGGCTCTCCCACAGGGGACTGATAGCCTAGATGCGGGATGGAGAGTTTTGGGGCTACCAGAGCTTATGTGATCCTAGAGATGGCTGTGCCTCCCTCGAGCCTCCTTTGCAATTATCCTGCCAAGAAAACACCTGCCTTCTTCAGAGACTCCCATTTCTCAGAGACACGACACAGTACTTCCCACTGTCCAGCACAGTGGCCATTTCTGAAGCCAGCCTGCCCCTTGGCCTTGTAGATGAGCCACGATTCTCAGTCATCCCTCTCTAATACAGTTTCTTGATTTCAAGTTCATTGGGGGGTACAACAGGCATTTAGCTGAATGAGAAATAGGACCTTGGATTGGGGTCCAATGAAAATTATTGAATGTGGTATAAGGAAGCACCTCTCATATATTCGTTTTCATCTTTATTTGATCATCTCTTCATCTCTCCTACTTAGGTTCACATTATTAAAATCTTTATTTGTTCATTTGCATGTGTAAGTGGATGCCCTCAGGAGAGTGGAATGGTGTGGGTACTCAGGATCCCCTGGTGCCTCTCAGAGGCAGTGGCAGCCTGGCAATGATTGGCTCAGCATTCCCCCTCTGACTGTACTGCGTTGGCACTTGCTGGACTCACCTGTGTGGTCCTACCTGCACAGAGAACTTCAAGTGACTTATCTGTGTCCCCTCCGGCCTCCCACAGTGGA
This sequence comes from Peromyscus nudipes, assembly GCA_902168325.1. Taxonomy (NCBI): domain Eukaryota; kingdom Metazoa; phylum Chordata; class Mammalia; order Rodentia; family Cricetidae; genus Peromyscus; species Peromyscus nudipes. The sequence continues at coordinate 33,066 of CABHPH010144494.1, forward strand.
CTTTCAGTGTTTTGAGAATAGACAGAGCTTCATTTATCTTTTCCCCTCCTCAAAGTGCACACACACACACACACACACACACACACACACACATATACACACACACACACATCTGCTTACAAGTGACGCCAAGAGATGACCAGCCATTGTTTCTCCATCACATCAAAGGTGCTGGAATTCCAAGTTCAACTAGCATCCCATTCTTAGAGATGGTTGAAAACACCCCTCAAGTGAGGGAATTATTAGTACTCTAGGAACCTTTCACACACAGGGGCAATAGGATAAACCGTGCTTAAAAACCACCCAAAGATTATTGCTAGTAATGTGAGCAAAAGGAAGAAAAAATCCCCAGTCTCATTTGAAATGAAAAAAAGACTTTCATGGGACAATTAATCCAATCTTGTAGGGAGAAGGCTGTCAGGAATTATGGCTGATTAGTTCTTCCTAAACAAAAATCCAATTAAAAAAATCATTATAAATACTAGCTCCTCAATCTATAAAGATGAGAGGAGGAAACAAAATCATCCTATTGAATTATTCATTGTTACCAATTTTATTTTAATGAAATCGACTAGGTTCCATTACTCTGAGCTTGGATATAATCTTTGTTACAAGGAGACTTCAGCTGTAACTAAATTTGCCGTAATGAGATCAGCTTGCTGTAGTACACAGGGTCAGGGTGTGCAGGTTAGATGCAGAATCAGGAAAACAGTGGCTTGTGGGGCACAGAACAACAGTGTCCCAGTTTCCTCACTTGAAAACAAATACCCCTACCCCACATATATACATGTGTCCATGCACACAGGTACAGCCATGTGCACACAAATATACTCACACTCATAAAGACAGCATAGAGTCTGCTTCCTTCGGAGTAAGCACTATTCCTGAAGTGAAGGTATTGCTCCCTTCTGACAACAGGAAAGGAGAAACCAAACCCTCATTACCTTGTTCAGTGATTAGAGGAGCCCTAGTAGTTAATTTTCACCCTGTCAGGGGCTCCAGTGAAGATGTTGATGTAGAGACAAGAGAAGCTGGGAGGCTCTTGAAAGTTGATTGAAGAATAAGATAGAAAGGTGTCCCCTGGGTCCCTCACCTTCCTTAGGCATCATCTTCCTCTTCCTTCTCTTTCTCCCTCTCCCTCTCCTTTTTATTTCCTCTCCTTCCTCATCTTCTTTTCTTCCATCCTCTCCCCATCCTTTTCCCTTATACCCCACTCACACATGTATGTATGAATAGATCCATGCGAGCTCAGTCCTGATACTGATCAAATCAAATACAGGAGAATAGAGGTAAAGAAGCCAGTAGTGGCTGAATTTCACAACCTACCATGCTAAACACACACACTTATAGCCAACTAGCTTGCCTTTTTCATGGTAAACAATTTGCTGTCTACCTTGGAGCCCTGGAGGAAATGTGCTGGTCTCCCAACTCAGTACGACTCCTGTATGTAAAATAACTAACTAATCTTCAAGAAATATCTTGGAAGATGACAGTGGAATTCTAGAGATATGAGGCCCTATCCAAAGTGGGGGAGTTTCTGGATTCCAGGGAAACAGGCAGAGTTCTAGATGACAGGTGTCAGGGGCTCAAATCTCCCTGGAGCAGAATCATAGTCCCTTGGAACTGAGGCTGCTCCCACTCCCCGCCACACACACTGACCCTGTTCTGCGGTCTTCCGTCTTCACCAGGACGAGCTTGACCTGAGGGATTATGAAAAAGACCAGCTATTCCCTCTTCTCCTTTACAATCCATTTTGTTTCACTCTCCACAAGCCTTTCTGTGGTATTATAAAAATGAGAAAAACTTAGGTATTTGCTGAGACTATGTACCTATACCCACAGAAGTATAAGACCCCACCTCTAACCTCTGCACTATGTAAAGACATAGGTGTGAGAACTCTCTCCAAACCATAGCTGCCTCAGAATAATTCTGCAGGAGCTTGGACTAGTGAGGATGAGGAACACTCTTTGTGTTATGTGAGCTTAGAATACCAATCTAAACTTGAGCTGTGCTTTTGCATAACACTGCCACTTCTAATGATTTCCAGTCTCTTCTCCCTCGTTCTCCTTAAGCAAGTTCCCCAAATTTGGTTATAGTAAAGCTACCCATGAATGCTGAGTCTTGTATCCAAATGTTATCAGACATATCAAAGCTTCCTAGTTGTACAAATTGGGCCGAATATCCTATAATAAGAGACATTCTTTGGATATTTGGGCAATGCACCTTCCTGACCCAGCTAGAATCAAGAAGTTCCTGTAAGTGAACAAAAATGGAAATGAAGAAAGAGAATCAAGTTATCTCTCCTCTGGGAACCTTAGAAATGGTTCAGTTTGGTTTGGTTTAAGTGCTTGCAAAGATCTTGTCTTATTCATACTTTGTTTCCATGCCTCACATTTCTCTAATACTTTACACCAAAAGCTGCCAAAACACAAAGTAGATATGCCTCCCTTATGCTCTCATCCCCAGAGCTTCTACCTAGGACTATTTCCTCCTGTCTAAACAGTCAGCCTCTCTTTGCCATGGTTTAAATAAGAGGTGGAGATACTCCAATGATCTAGAATTGGCAGTGCTGGCAGGGACTACAGAGCATCAGTCAACTAACCTGTTTATTGGGTTAAGCTTTGAGGGTAAACTTAGACTGACCGTTTCCAGGGCAGTGATTTGAGGGCGACAGTAAAGCAAACCTTTTCTAAGGATAAATGAGAAATGAGATCTATCCATACTGAGGGGAGTACTGTGATACCAGAAGTTCCTCCTATCATGAGGCTTTCTGGCTGGTTCAGGCTACACTGCTGGGTCTATGGAGATTCTTGCAATAGAGAGCAGCTGGGACTTCTTTTATTGTAATTGGTTTCAATCGGATATGCAATTTACCTTTTGGAGGGTGTATCAGTCTTTTACAACTTCACTCTGAGTTACTATCATCTGGTCCTTGACATGCTCATCTCATTTTTTTTGCCTCCATTAAAATACAAACCACAGCATATCTTGTACTAGAGCAATCTATGTGTAAATTCACTTATTTGTTTGGTTAAAGAGAGGTATACTTGTGGCCTGCATCAGTGAATATGAAAGGGAGAGCATGCACAATAATAAGGAAAAGGTTTGGAAAACGCAGTGTGTTGTTTTACATCTACAACTTTAACACATGCCAATCGGGCTTTGCCCTCCTAACTTCTGTTCCTGGAAACACTGGGCAACCAACTCCTCCAGGAAGCTCAGTGTCCTCCTTTGAAAAATGGGAGTAACATCTACACAGTGGAGATTAAGGATGCAAAGAATACAGTGAGCACTGGCTTTTTGTACTTAATCGGTACTTGGTATGTCAGTGACCTGCCTCGTTCGTCTTAGGTTTCTCTATACACTTTCACCCAGAGCTGACCACAGTGACCCACACAAGAGAGACAATTGGTCAAATTTCAGCCAGTTAATCATAGTCTCAACAACAAACATGTGCTGCACAGCCAGGACTGTATCGGCACTCTGGGAATCTCCGAGAAAACCAAGGGCCTCCTTCTGCTCTTGGAGAGCTTACTGTTACACCCAAGTGGTGTATATACCTGGAAACAGTAGTCAAAGATCTCCGGGTGTAAAATCCAGGGGAAATTCTGCAAGGAAGAAAACACGAAGTTGTCAGCTTGCTCTGCCAGCTGGGATTACAGGCAGCATGCTGTGTGGAAAAGTCCTTTGCCCACTTTCAGAATGTCTAGGATAAATCATAGAAACAACGTTTACCAAGTACCTCTGGGCTCTGCACCAAATTCCTTGACTCTTACTTAAGCTACTACAGAAATGGGATTAACGGTCTCCATTTACAGATGAACACACTAAGGCTTTGGGCTCAGGTCTGGAACGGGCTAAACTAGGAGACAGTGTCCAGGTAGGAGTCCAGGTGCAGACTAAGCAGCTCCCACGTGCTTCCAAGATGGGTGTGGGGAAATGGTCAGCAGAATAGTTGTTTTCTGTGTCATCTTGCCTGTCCTGTGCATTTCAAGAATACCAAGAGAGTGGGAGATCTCTTGCAATACCTCAAATACCACTCTGCTGTTCCATCTTCCTGCCGAAATATTCGACCTCTGTCTCCATTCTTTTTTCTGTAATTTCCTTATTGACAGATCATCATTGTACATAGTGATGGGTTTCAGGAAGACATTTCCATTCATGCACATCATTTACTTTGATTGTATTCACACTCTGAGCTTCTGCCTTTCTCCTCCTTCTAGTCCCTTCCTGTCCCCAGTTAATCCTCCTCTGCTTTTCTTGTAATGTAGTATATAATCACACACACACACACACACAGACACACACAGATACACACGGACACACACACACACACTATGGAGCATCCATTTTTGAGAGAAAACATTCAATATTTATCCTTCCAACTCTAACTTATTTTTTTAATGTAATCACCACTAGTTTTGTCCGTTTTCCTATGGGCAACATAATGTGGCCTTCTTTATAGCTGAACAAAACACCATTGTGTGTGCACACCACTTTCAATCTCAATCGTTTTAGTCTTAGCATTGTCCTTCCAGAGAAACTTCTAATATGTGTACAGTATAAAGGAACATAAAAGAAACAGAGAAAACGCTTCTAGCCCCTACCCCTTCATGTAAATCAGATGCTTTAGGTTTTGGAATGTGTGCCTAATTATTGCTGGAGGATGGGAGGAAAAAGAAGAAAAGTACAATTTTGCACAATTTATAATTTGTCACAAGCCATACACAGGAAACCATGAAATACCAATAAAAGAGAATTATGAGATGTGTACATTCCTTGATAGCCACAAGCTCTGTCAGGACAGTGGGGGATTCATCAGTGTCCTTCTCCACCCTTGTCTCCAAAGCAAAGGGCTAGATACATGCTGGGTTCTTTGGGTGCAAGGGTCAAAAATCATTCTTCATTTAGGCGGGGCATGGTGGCATTCTGATCTCAACACTTGGAGAGAGGAGGACTGGAAATTCAATATTGGCTACACAGAGTGTGTGAAACTAGCCTGGGTTACACACACACACACACACACACACACACACACACACACACACACACGCACGCGTACATAAATGCATGTACACATGCATGCATGTACGCAGGTGAGTGCATGTGTAAAAGAACGAAGGAAATAAAAGCCATCTTCCTATATGCACTTGGGTGCTCTGGAGGAAGTGCTTGGGCAGGGTGCCCCAGAGGAATGCTGGGTGGTACTCCTGTGGAAGTGATTGCTGAGCTGAAACTTAAGAAAGGTAAATTGAGGGACAGGACAAAGACAGTGACAGAGACGAAACAAATTGCACAGAAAAAGTTAAAAAACAAAAAACAAACAAAAACAAGGCTGATAAGAAAGCTCAGGAGGGGTGCTCAGAGACACTGCAGAAGCTTGGAGTTTATTCTTTACCCCCAGGGCTGTGGGGAGCTTCTCTGTGGCTTTATGCATGAGGTGGACTGGGAGATGTTAAGATGGAAAGAACAGCAGTGACGCCTTCTCAACCTCTCCTGTATGCCAGAGCCCAGGAAGCACATCACTTACTGTTCATTTCACAGCCACCCTCCCAAACAGAAAGGACTTCTCTCAAAGCGAACAAACTGACTCAGAGACATGAACTCCTTGCCTGTACCACTCTTCTTTGTGTTTTTTTTTTTTTCTACCTCACTACAGGTGTCAACCTGAAAACATCTCCACTCGAAAATCTTGTACTAAGCAGCATTCCCCCAGTGCTACTTAGACAATAATATTTGCAAAGAACAAGGAGAAATCTTGGCCTCGGTACCTAATGCTGAGGAGACAGTTCCAAAGGCTGTCTGCCCCTTCCCTGCTTGTCCCTGCCTTCAACCAAAGCATTCAACTCTTCTCATTAGTAAAATGGGGCCGCCTTTGCCAATGGTGGGGAAGGAGAGGGAAAGGGAACACACTGAAATGCTGGAGCAGATAGATTCCAAGTAGTTTCCCCAAAGGCCCAAGGGATCTGCTTTCTCCTGGTGGTTTCTGAATAATTGTTCAAGAGCACATGTGCAAGTCATCTAAGGAGACAGAACAGAAAGTACCGTGGTGGTTTGTTACAGCCTGTCCCACTCATGCAGGGCACCCAACTTTCCCTCCAGAGTGCAAAACAGTCCCCAGGTTGTCACCCCTCAAACCCATGAAGCCTTGGCCTGGGAAAGATGTTAAATCTTTTACAGCTTTCAGGGATGTTCCTGGTTTTCTTCCTGGCCCTTTCTCTCCACCCTTCACTCATCTGCCTCTTCTAGAGAAGGTGATACTCCAGCATTGTGATTGGACTTGGAATTCCATATGAAAATATTTTAGTGACGAAAGTTTGGAACAAGTACAGATAATTGACACTTGCAATTAGAGTAAGCCTAGGGTCCATCGCTTACTGGTTATGTGACATCCGTCAAGTCAGGTCTCTGATCATCATGTAATTTCTGTTTCTCAAGGCAGGAGTGAGATTCGTATGACATATGATTTCCTTTCTGATGACAGACTCTTTCAGAAATGCTCTTGCCATCTGTAACTTTTCTGCAACTGAGGGACAGACATGATTTGAAATAATACACAGCGTTACTTTAAAATTATTTTTACTACTATATGTGTATGGATACTTGCCTGATTCTGTGTCTGTGCATTGTGATACCCTGGAACTAGAAGTATAGACTACTGTACGCTGTCACATAGTTGTTGGGACTCTAATCCAGCTCCTCTGCAAGAGCAGTCAATGCTCTTAACTACTGAGCCATCTCTACAGCCCTAGGACACAGTGTTTTAAAACTTTGTATTCCAGTACAGACATTTGAGTGGCTAGAGACTTAGAGAGCCCTCAAGTCTTACCTCACTTAAGATTTGACTTACATTAAATAAATTCCTGCACCTCCCTATCCTCCCATTGCTTATGGAATGATTTTGGTATTCCAATGGAAGGCCAGTAGTGCTGTGTTGTGACCCCAACCTCTCCAAAATACCATTTTTAGCAATGGGGTGGCACGGAGATAGACAATGTAGTCATTACCCTCAAGGGAGAAGGACACTGCCATGGGACCCTCTTCTGAGGCAAAGCACATGGTGAACATGGTGACAAAGTGCCCCGATATACTGAGCTAACCCCCAAAGGAGACCCTTTGAGAAAAAAGGGTGAGTTTGCTTGACAGTTATCTACGAAATTATTTTTCTTTGTAGTTGGGCATTTGGGAGTAAATAACAAGGCTGTATTATGGATTCATTGTCACATAAAGAAAGCCTAGGCTTTGCAGCCAGAAAGAGCTGATGTGACATCTGACAAATGACCTCACTTATATAAGCTTCAGTTTTCCTCATCTGCAAACAGGGCAGGCTGTCCCCTCTGTATGATGATCTTGAGAGTGCAATGAGCTAACATACCAAGTACACAGTACATGCTTGCCTCTTACAGGGCACTAGGTTGACTTTAGATCTCAGTCCCGCTAAAGCGTTTGATACCAGAGTAAACTGAGTCTGAAGGGGGAACGCAATAGTGGCAGGTAGGGAAGGAACGGAGAGCGAGGCAGCACTTCCAGGCAGGTGCTAAGCATGTACTGCGTTCTCAGGGACAGTGCCTTGTGTAGCCCTGAGGGCGTGTTTGAGGAGTGAGCCTCCATCACTCAGATGCCAGAACACTTGACTTGCAGCCCAAGAACAAGCAGGGCTTTGTGGCTTGAGGCTCAGTCCTCTGAGTGCTCTGCGGATATCAGACCCTTCCCTTGCCAACCTCCTCATGGCCCATCTAAGAATATTCCTAGGACTTTGTTTATGGTCTCCATCCAAGCCTGACCCACCCCAATCCAGTTGCCTTATTCTCCATCCGCTTACTTTTAAACTTCAGCTTCAGGACCAGACGCTCCCTCCATCCCTGCTTTTCACTCAGACTTCCTCATGATCCTTTTCTGCCCCGTTCTGTAAGTGCTTAACATTCTCTCTTTCCACCCCACCTTCCCTCTCGCCTTTCTCTCTCTCTTCCCTTTCTTTTCTCCATCCCTCCCCCCTCTTTCTTTTTTTGGACTATTGTTTTGTTTTAAGTGGGGTCACCGGCATGTAGCCAACATGGCCTTTGCTGTATAATTTAGTTTCATGTTCTGTACCCAAGAAACATGTAAAAAATGTAAACAGCATTCACTCTCTGGGGCTGTAATGCGCGTAGCAAGCAAGCGTCAGTCAAGCTTTGCTGAGCCTTCTCCTTCAGTGGTGTTGAATTCTGTCCCCCTAACCACACGCTCATTTCTCTAGTCTGAAAGTAAACTTTCTCAAGCCAGGCTGGGGCGGGGGGGGGGGGGGGGTTGTGAAAGGACCTGGATCTTGGCTGGGCACAGGACTCTGTTTTTGTTTGTGTGCATGCTTCTTTGTTTGTGTTTGTTTTTTTTTTTTCAAGGCTCCGCTCTCTAGCTCCCTCCAGGTCCCGCTTTTGAAAAGTCTGTCTTGATGTGTAATCTATAGAAGCAGACCAGAAAAGGCTTTCTACCTCCACCTTCACCACCTGATAGCTTCCTTAAAACTTAAAATTCTTCAACTAGTCATAAGCACAAGCAAGTCCTAGATACATTTGAACATATTCAATTTCCAGGGAGAAATGGGCTCCACGGGTCCCATGAAATGTACTGTTATTGAGAAGCATACATCTATGCTGTATAGCCTCTGATCCCCTTCTGTGCCATTCCTCAAGCTAGGCCTATGTATAGTTGGTGGAAGGGGACATTTAATTAATATCTGTGATTTTTCTCTTCATGAGAAATAGTCCCCCCCCATCCTTAGAGAGGTATGGGCTTGAACGAGGTCTGATCTGCTGTTAAATACTGTTCTATAGAGGTTGAATGCTACCTGGGCGATGCCCAAGACTGTAGTGTGGCACTTGACAGCAAGAGATGTGGAAATCAAGCAGCAGCTGGATGCAAACCAAGGAAGAATGTTACTTGACACGTATCAAGAAGCTAAAGCCAGGATTATGCTTGAGAGAAAACCAATTGTGTCATCATTCAGCTGTCCACTGAAACTTCCTACTTGCATAGAAATGCCCTACATTGACCCTGTCTTACACAGCAATCTCCAGCCACATATGACACCAAGTCATAAATGTGGCTCATGTAACCAAGAAGGCACATTTTTCATTTAGTTACATTTAAGTGGCTTCTTAGATGCTATGGGCTGCTCTATGGACAAAGCAGGTTTAGAGTGGTGTGTCACATCCCATTGCTCATGTACAGAAAGATCTCCAGGCACTTATTTAGCTTTTCTGAGCCTCTGTCTCCTCAAATGGGAAATGGGATAACTGAGATTATGAAAAGTCTGTCAATAGCATACACAAGGCCCTTGGCATGTTCCATAAATCCATTCATCAAATTAAATCATTAGAAATCCATAGTGGAATAGTGTACCCATTTCCCAGATAGGGGTGGGGAGCTTCTCAAAGAGTCTTACACTTTGTGGCAGGAGAACCACTCTTACTTTCTAGCTCTCAAATCCCCTCTTGTGTTCTATCCCATACCACCTTTCTTAAGATGTTTTTAAAACCCCTCTCTCTTTCCCAAAATGAGGTATGATGGACTGACCATTCTGTGATTGAAAAACTGTGTTTTGTCTGTATCTGTTCTCATGGAAGGATTTTTGCCCTTAGAATATGTTCTCCTCCATTCACAAGAAATGACAGGTCTACATCATCACGTGTTTCTACAGCTCTCTATATCATTCCCCACAGTCTGTGAAATCCATAAGCCGTGTAGTAGAAAGGCTTGGTGTAGTTAGTATGAGCTTTTTTATGTGGCTTAAGGGGAGGATTTAGGCAGAATGAATGACCTGGGATCCATGAACACAGCTGGAGGGTTTTCTTTCCTGTCCAGAGATGTTATCACTCCTTCCAACACACTTTAAGACCTATTAGCCATAATTGAGAATCTAAGACTCTCTCAATGACCATTGGATTTTTATACCAAATGAAAAATAAGCAGCTAAGGATTTGGGCTCTACCTGTTGTCTTTAATTATTTCCAGTGCCTAGCAAAGGGTCTCCATACTTGGAGAACTTTCCATACTTTGGAGAAAATGTTTCTGTATTTATTGAATGACACTAGTGTAAACTACATGCACTTAGGGCATCTCCTTTGTGACTGGACTGAATCAACAAGTTGTGTTAGGAAGTGGTAAGTTGAATGGTTGGGTCATAATTCCCTGTGAATTCATGGGTAGCCAGAGTAGGCTGGGCCTTCTTAATCACCTGATGTATCTATCACTTGGCAAATGATTGATGATGATGATGATGATGATCTGAAGATAAGGAAGAAGAGGGAGAGCTTTATGCTCCTTTATGCCTCCAGAATTGGATCCTACCTCAAATCCTAGTTTTCCTTGGTGCTGTTTGCATCATTTATTGCTGCAGGTCCTAGCATCTGACATATCATAAGGTCGTAATAAATGTTAAAGAATAAACTGTTCCTTTGCCAATGGCATTACCCAGACAGTAGGAAATGGTTTTTGGATTCTGAGACTTGGGGAAAAGGCTCTTCTCAGCTCCTTTGCCTCCTGATACTGCAGAGAGATCAGGTGTCAAGAATGTCCCCATGACTGGCTTCCTAACGAGATTGATAGAAGTGTGGATCCCTTTTAGACTGGTCTCCCAGTAAGAGGCTAAGCACTGGAGGGTGTGAAGGAGTAAGAGACAGAAAGAAAGATGGAGAGAGGAAGAGGAAGGAGGAAAGAAAGAAATTCAGAGGGAAAAGGGACTATGAGATATAAAGGTAAATGGAAGAAGGAAAGGAATGGCCTCCTCACAATAATAAACAGCAGGTAGTAATGGTAACATAATTGTAAGAACAATAATTAATGAGCATAGCAGAATGTGAAGGGCTTTTGGGGTAACAATTCGGTATCTGGAACTTTATACTGTGTGTTCACATTCAAACCTGCCAAACATCCTATGAAGCAGCTTGTACAATTTTCTCTAGTTTATAGAAGAATTACATTAAGAATCCTTCAGCTGGCCCAAAGGTAAGTCAGGGCTGTCTAGAGCTGTTGCCCTAAAAAGTAGAGGAAGAAGAAATGAGGTAGGAAGGACAAATTTTCTAATGTGCATGGTGTGCCAACATCTGTGTGTGCTCAGGAACTCTGAATTCCTATGCCAGTTCTTTAGAATACAAAGTCATCCCATTTTGCAGTGGGGAAAAACAGACAGCAACGGGTTTGAAATCATTCAGTCAGTGAATGACAAAAGCTGATCTTTCAAAATGCATGAGTATCAAAACATGTATGGCTTCCTCTACCCCATGTAAGGAGTCAAGAAAGAGTCAGGTGCAGTGGTGTGGAGGAGTAGATATGGAGGATCCCAAAGTATAACGACAATATGCCACTGCTGTACACAGATGGGAGTTAACCCTGCAAAGACTGCCAATGGTGAAAGCATCATTCTGACAGATCACCATCTCTCAGAGACCTTTTCCAATTAGCTGGTAGACATAGAAGTCAGGAGTGGCCACTGGGCGCCTGGGGAACTCCAAAGCCTCCCTAGCTTGCTGATCACAACTACTGTCTCTATTTCTGAAATCTGTCATGACAGGACAGAGAGTCGTGTTATCTATTTTTCTCCTAAATACCGAGGTCCTTGTTCGAACCACAGGTCACAGGGGCTCTGTCAACAATTTCAGCAACTCTGTCCTCTGCCCCTTACATGTGTTACTGAAGTGCATCCTTGGAATCTCTTCCCAGAAGAAATGAAGCCTCAGACATCTCAGGAAAGTACCTTGCCTCCTTTTAAAGAGCAAATAGAAAAGAGTCAAGCATGCAGCAGCTACAGCAGAGCATCGGAGAACCCACACACTGAAGTCGGAAGCAGGGTGCCTGGAGCAAATATACACAGCCTGGCTACATGGGCATATGGCAAGAGTTCTCTACAAGTGTTGTGACCTGTGCTTCATGCCAAATAAAATTTGTATCACAAAGATCTTAGTTAGCAAGGCTGGGGAAGGCAGAGAGGGACGAAAACAAAAACAACCTGGCGACTCCCAGTTTTATGAACTTGAGAAAATCGTGTTCTTTTATGACACATGTTTTTAAGTGAAAAATCACTCTTCTGACCTTTCTGAATAGGCTGATGTGGTCAAGACTGCCATTAACCACTGCTCAGCTATTCCTAATCAAGGGTTTAGGTGACCAGGAATGGAGCTTGGATGTGGTCATCGCTTTTCTGGTTAACTCATGAACATCCAGGGCTTTTCAGAGAAAAGTGGAGAGGAGATTGAAGGGGTCTGACATTGCTCCCCCCCCCCAGTCTTTGAGCTGGGTGGTGAGGATTTCCTCACTGTAGTAGGGCTTTGATCTAGAGTTGGTGATAACTCCCAATTCTGCTCTAAGGCCAATGAGATCATTTTTTTTTTAATTAAAGTTAACTGGATTTGTAATTTTAGCCTTTGTATCCAAATCTTAAACAGGCAGTCTTATAATACGAGGATGAGAGCAGAAGGTACTGCTTCATCTTGTTCTACAGTGATGCTTCCTCTCCTGTGGTCTGCAAAGAGAGTCTTCTCCATGCCTTCTTCCTCTAGAACTGCCAGTGTCTCAGGGCTCTGAAGGAAAAACCACAGTTCTTGATTCTTATCTGTACCAAGTGATGCCTCAGGACACCCAGCTACTGCCAGCCACAGTGTGTTTCTTCTCTCTAGTGTCCAGTGTGCATTCTGGTTGAACTAAACAGAACCCCTTTGATCTGATTTAGAGTCTATACTGATTTTTAAAATTTTTAAAAATAATATTTTTTGAAAGTTTCATACATTTATATGCTATATACTGGTCATGTATCACGATCTGGAATTTTTGAAATTTGCTTTATTATAACTGTAAAAGAAGAAAGGTCAGAAAACACAGAAAAATTAGCATTTTTTTTCATAACTACTTTGTTGGGAGCTGTATGCAGAATAAGGTACAGCCTCTTGACCTTCATCCTTCATGCTTATGCAACTGACAACATCTGGCAAACTGGTTTTGTCATGGCTCAGCTATGGCTCAGTTTTTCCCCTTCTTAAGCCTTTATTATTATTATTATTATTATTATTATTTTATCTCCAGAGTCTGCTTGACACAAAGAGTTTGCACTTCAGATCTGGCTTCAGCACCTTCCTTGTTCATGTCCATCCCTCATATATGAATCTCGAGGCCAGAACCAACCCATTTTTCTAGGCATGTCTGCACTTAATTCATCAGCTTCTTTTTTCCATGACTTTGGGGGCCATTTTAAAAATGGGAAAAAACCTAAGTCCCATTGGTATTTTCCTCTGGGCTTCATTTTTCTCACATATACCATGGGAATAAAGAACTTAGAGCACAATAGGAGCTAAATAAATGTTGACTGAATAAGTGAATGAATGAGAGAATAAGAATATAAGAGAAAGGTTTCAGTTTCAGGCAAAGAGGGGAACAACTGACTCTTCCAAAAGAGCACTGGGATTTCTGGAGACCTATAACCTTTCTCCCTCTCTATTAGGAATACAAGGTAGTCCTTCACCTTACCTGTCTATATCCTGACAGCATCTTACTCTTAAAAGTGGCACATGAACCCTGTAGTCACCTATCAAGCATCTGGCTGGGAATCCCGTGGTCTGCTGTGGGAGATTACATAAACTGGAGGGCAGCCTCCAGATGTTAGCAGTTTCTGCTCATTTTTTCTTCCTTTTCAACAACAATAATAATAATTAAAACAAACACAGCCCTTGTCCCCCACCCGCACCCCCAAAATTACAAACAGGTGGACCCAAATGCTCTCCTGTAGCTCCGACACTGACACTTGGCAAGGCCTACCTTGCGCTGAGTCACCCAGCCATACCGGCTGCTCTACAGACTGGGACAGGGGCTCCAGTAAGAGATCACGGTCATGCCATGAGAATCCCCAGAGCCAGGCTTTCTCTCTCCCCACCTCCCACCCTGAAGCCTTGGCCTCCAACATAAATGGAGGTATTTTGGAGAACTAGGTGGCTTAAGAGATTAGTAATGAGATCCCACGTCTTTCAGTACTGGGTCAGGAGTTCAGAGGCAGGCCTGGGTGACTGGTGAATGGCATAATTAGGGAGCCAGGAGCAGCCTGTGAGGGCCTCTGTGAAATGAGCCTGGACGGGCTTTCCATGGCTGCCGTTGTCAGCTGCACAAAAGCCTACCACCACATCCGACACTAATCACTCGGCCTTGTTAGAGGATTTAGTAGCTGGAGAATCCTGAGCCCCTAGCCAGCCTTCTAAAATCCAGTGTCCAGGATGGACTTAGGCTAGTGCCTGGTTCTTGTTTGTAAAGCGGAGAAAGCACACCAAGCCTGTGGTGTGAACACGTGAGAACTAACATTTCGCGTACTTGAAGTGGCAAACTGGGATTGTGTCAGTTATTACTGCCATTGCTATTGTGATTGTTTAGTCTCCCTGTTTGAAAAAATAGAACATGAATCTCCCCTGCTTAAAGGAATGATGGGATAGAGAAGATGGGGGTGACATCTGTTATCATACCTTTATTGTCACTAGCCTTGTTAAGAGCATCATTTACATTGTGTAAGCCTTGGCCTCCTCACCAGTAAAATGGACCAGAGATAGAAAAACTGTCTTAGATTAACACAGACAGAAATCATACCCAGACTTCACCACCTGCTCCTGACAGGTATGGCCCTGGAATGTTTTTTATCCTTTCTGAATCCCAAGGCATCAAGGAGGTTATCTTCTTGATAGAGTCCCCAAGAATGTGAAGACTGAGCTTGGGACACAGAAGCTGGCCAGTAAATGATATGAAAGAAACTGGTGTACTCAACTTTGTGGATACTGTCTTAGCCTTTTCCTTAGACAATTGAGATGCACATTTCTGTCCATCAGAAATTCAAAGCCTCTTCATAAGAAATAAGTGACTGAATGTTCAGTCATTCTCCAGTGATCAACTCTGTAACAAGGATTAGTGGACATTTCTCCTCTGTGAGATTTAGTTTACCCATCTGTAAGCCATGTTAGCAAGGAACGGAGAAAGGTGTATTAAACAATTTCCATGGGAAAGCCCACATTTTCCTCCTGGTCATTTGATCAGACCAAGGGCTTGCACACCAAACTACAAGAATTCGTATATGTAAGGAGGAGCAGGCTTGGCCTCTATTGGGTCTCTAAGGAGTGAGAAATGCATAATGTGTTAGGGACAGCTCCCTGGGGGCAGTGAGGTACTATTCAGCCCTGAGTAGAGACCCACGGCTGGAGGGCTTCAAATGCCAAGTTCTTACTGGGAAGTGTCTCCTAGGTGGAGGCCCCTAGATCTGATATTATTTCCAGAATTCTAGGAGGGTGAAGGAAGCATCTCTGTCTGTCCTGCATACAGGAAATGCTTCTTTTCTTGTCAGTCTGCACCATATAATAATTCCTCAGAACGGAAGAAAGACAACCCACCCCTCCCCCTGCTCTCTATCTCTTTAAGGCAGGCATCAAAGGGGAAAGTGCTCAGCAGGCCTGGGGAAAGTGATAATTGTTTCTAATGGTCGGTGAAAGAAAGAAAGCCTGCTCGCCCTCCCTCCCCCTCCCCACCCATTGTTATTAAGTGTGTGGAAAGGAGGTTGGAGGAAGGAATTGGAAGTGTGTGTGTGTGTGTGTGTGTGTGTGTGTGTGTGTGTGTGTTGTTTTGTACATCTGTTAACCCTTGATTGCCTTTCATGTTTCCATGTTTAGTGGGTCAGTATGAATCAGAGGCAGAAGACCAGTAAAAAGGGGCTTAGAAATGGTGAAGGCAAACCAGATGAGAGAGTGCTGTGGTGTTCTGTAGGCAGTAAGAGAAGCCGTGAATCAGGATGGAATGTTTGAGCTGCATTTGTTCATTACGTGGGTCAATTAACTTAGCCTATATGAAGTATTATTGCCCCAAGTCCATCCTTTTATCCTGCTAATATTTTCTCAATGCCTACTTTGGACTTTGACTGCTCTTAATACTGATGATGTGTGGTTAAAGCTTCAGTCTTGCCCATAATGAGTTAACGGTCAAGTTCAAGGACTATAGTTGGCTTCATCCCTTAGGCCAGTTCTGGTCAGTTTGGAGTATTTCCCCATGGTGCTTTGTTAGAATAACCTAGAGAGCCAGTTGTGGCGGCACACACCTTTAATCCCAGCACTCAGGAGGCAGAGGCAGGCGGATCTCTGAGAGTTGGAGGCCAGCCTGGTCTACAGAGTGAGTTCCAGGACAGCCAGGGCTGTTACACAGAGAAACCCTGTCTTGAAAAGCCACAAAAGAAGGAGGAGGAGGAAGAGGAGGAGGAGAAGGAGGAGGAGGAGGAGGAAGAGGAGGAGGAGGAGGAGGGGGAGGAGGAGGAGAGAAGAAGAAGAAGAAGAAGAAGAAGAAGAAGAAGAAGAAGAAGAAGAAGAAGAAGAAGAAGAAGAAGAAGAAGAAGAAGAAGAAGAAGAAACTACATAACGGAGGAGGGTGCAGAGTTTGGTTAGTGATGCCTATCTCGGGAAGAGACTGAGAATGGTAGCAATGATAACACAGCTTCCCCTTCACTGGTCCAGCAGGCTCAAGGCCTTTGGACTACAGTCATCTGCCTGCTCTTTATCTGGGAGATAAGGGTAACTCTAATTGCTTTTTTATGGGGTAGTTTTAATTAATAAGTATTTTAATAAAATAAAACACTCAAATAGGTTTTATGGTAAATTATATTATTGGGGAAAGTGTTGTCATCATATATTTCATCATATCAAAGCAACGTGAGTTAGAGTGTGACTTTCACAGCTCTAGAATGATCCAGGCATCCTGATGCCTTCCTCGTACTACATGGTCTTTATCTGCAACAGCATCTCTGTACATTGGTCTAGGCCTATGTTGACCAGGGCTCCTAGATTGAGTGCATCACCCATGGGGCATACATGGCCTTGGAAAAACCACATCAATTCAAATATTGGCAGTATTCAGTGAGCCTGGCCTAATAACCCGGTTAGACTCTGGTGAAAAAGTGGCCAGTCGTTGTCCTTCAAGTGCATACAGGGAGAGATAGAGGGGAAGGAGAGAAACCACAGTGTGGGTATATTATACCAAGGGTGTGGGGCAAGCCTGATTGAAAAGGCTAGCCATTAGGAGGGAAGGAAACAGACACCCACCGAGTCAGACAAGTTTGGTGTGGTAAACTGACCAGTATCTTCCCAATCCTCAAAATCTATATCTCTGAAATGGGAAACCAAATGTTTGTTCTCCACAGTTATTACAGGGTACAATGAGATTTGATGGACACCATCCTATATGCACAAACCTTATTTAAAAGTTGGTGCCCATTCCATCTGGGAAGGGAGCCTAGAGAGGGGAGCAAAGCTGTGTTTAGGGAGGCAGGTTTATTTCACCTGAGCTCTGTCCAGATTTCCCTGGCCCTTCGTGGCTGTGCCCAGGTGGGCTGTCTCCTAGCAGTCTTTCCCTCTTCCAGTCTTTAGGACCCTCAGATCTTGATGTTTTATATCTTGGGGGGATATGTCTTGGTTATGGAACAGCAAACTCGAAGCTAAAATACAGCTTTAGGGAAACTACTTTTTATATAAAATGTAGGGAGAGGTGTTGGGAAACAACTACCTGGTTATGCTTTTGTGAGTACAGTTGCAGGCACACAAATAGTGTTGGTGTCAGTGTATACCCCTGCATTCCTTACTCCCTGCTCCTTCTCTTCTGTTTTTCTATGAAGCCCATCATAGGTTCCTCCGGGTAGAAAGAGGAAACTGGAGAGGATAGGCCAAAGATCAAATGGACATTTCCTCCCTCCCCTGATTGACAAGGGGGCATGAAAAATTGTAAACTCAGAATTCTATGGAAACCTCATGGCATGTGCCTGTGTAGGAAAATACCAGAACCCTCTGTCTGTCCTCCATTTCCCCTTTTATGTGTACATCATGTGTGGGTAGCAGAGAAACTGGATTTAGAAACCCTTTGAAAGCAAGACATCGCTAACTCCTCTAATTGAAAACAGTCTTCTGCAAATATGGGGGATTGGGAGGCAGGTGCTGGCCATAGTCTTTGACATACATGGAGTGGATGAGAGTCTCCAGATCTTAGAGGCACAGACCTTTTCTTCATATAGACATCTCCAGCTACCTCCAGGATGGCTGATGGTCTCTCATAGAGTCCACAGAGATGACTATGCATCTTCCAGTACTCTCCCCGCTTCCTTCTCTATAGAATGAGATAGTTGGCATAAAGATTTCTAAATACCTTCTCTGATGAGACATCCAGGAATCTCAAGATCTAAGTGACAGATCTCCCCAGCTCAGTAGCAACATGCAGTTGTCAGCACAGAAACAGAAAGGAAAGAAAACAAACAAACAAAAAATCAGAAAACATATTGCTAGGACGACTGTAGTGAAACTCTGAACTTCTCTTGTAGCTGTCTTTGCAAGACAAAGTAACTGATAATTAGCTGGCAGCCTTTGAGTACCAGAGACTTGGGGCCTCTAAGTCTCAAAAGTTGACAGAATAGTCACCTGGTCCATACTGAGGTGTTGTTTGCTTGCTTCAGTCAACCCTCTCTTCTATGGCATTCACTTGGAAGAGGTTGGGAATCTAAAGCTGGCAGCTTGTCAGAGCCAAAGCCCTTAGGAAATAAATTCATCTCACAAGGTCCTTCTCTAAGTAGGAAGGGGGAGGGTCACAAACTGAGTAGTTGAGTCAGTTGTAGGAGGCAGGCCTCTTCCCTTGTAAACCAGGCTCATTCCATCACCTCCTTATGCTCTAGAACAGATCTGCAAAGGCCTGCTTTGGTCTGTTGAGGCAGCTTCTATTTCCTGAGTGCCAGGAACAGATAGGAGAAATTCTGAGCACAGGTTCTATGTGGCTTCAAATTTAAGCTCCACCTGATATAGATATATCCATTCTCTCCATAAATCCTCAAGAGGTAGGCATAGACAGGTCCTTTTTAAAGCATCATCTGTGGTCAAGAATGTAGACCGAGTTTGAGTCTAGATTTGAATCCTGGTTTTATCACAAACTGGTTATGACCTTAGAGAAAATACAAGACTTTAGTTTTCTTGTCTATAAAATGGGTACATATGCCAGTTCCCACCTCAACCTCATATGATTCAGCACATATAGAGCATTTTGTTTGTCTGTTGTTGTGTTTTTTTCTTTCTGTAAGATAATATCAGATTCACTAGGTAAGCCAGGATAGCTTTGAGTTTATAATCCTCATGCCCCAGCCTTTTGAGTGATGAGATTACAGCAATGCACCATTATGCTCAGATTCAGAAGGAGTCTTTGAAAACCTTCAAGGCTTACAGTGGGTGGCTGTGTATGCCACTACTGCTGCTGTGGTTTTCTACACGAGGCATTTATCATTTCCTGGGATCTAGGGAACAACCTGGAATTTATGTGGGTATAAAATAAAACATCGTTCTCAACTTAGCAATCTTCAGACTCTGATGGGATAAGGTTAGGCTCTGAGTAGCTATAATCTAACTGGACAGGTGCTGTAACTAAGGTACCTACAAGGAACTATGTGGCCACATAAAGGGCAGCAATTAATTCTGGCTGGGGGGTGAGCTCTCAGAGGATGGGGTTATCTGACACTGGCTTTGAAGTATGTGCATTGTTTCACAGAATAGGCAAAGCAGAGGCAGGATGTGAGTCTGGCCACAGGCAGCATGGCAGGGAGCCCATGGTGTTTGGGAAAAATGAGTCTCCCAGTGACAGGGAAGTACCACAGTGGACATGGGACTCCTGCTTGATGGGTGAAGAGAAAGAACAGCTGGGCATGAAACTGCTTTCAGTGGTCTTTATCATTTGCCTCTAGGAAAATCTCTATCTACCGGGCAGAAGGTAAGCCGTAAGTAGAGGGTTACGTGATTAGTTTTTCTATTTGAAAAAGGGAGTGAATATGGAGTGACTGAGGCAAAAATAGTGGTAAATCATGCCCTTTTCTCCATCAGGGGAAGCTGAAGTTTGTGTCAAACCCAATCAACTGTTGTGTTGTTTTTCCACCTAACTACAGAGTATAAAATCAGAGGTATCAGTGCATACCTCCCAGCTCTACACACAAGTGAGCAGTTGAGCTTGGAAGCATTTTTCAGAGCCTCTGCACCTCAATTTCTTCATGACAAACATTGGATAATGATTCCAGCCTTGTGCAGTATGTGAGAAATAAATGAGACCCTGGGTAGAAAGGATTAATATGGGTATCCGTAAGGTGCTAGTACTCTTGGTAGTCATTCAGTGTAACTAAGACACTCTTCAGATGAGGAAATTGCTGGTCAGAGAACTGTCCATTTCATAAGTAGCCCAGATAGAACTGGGGAAGGGCTCCTATTGACTAAATAAACACATATGATAAAGAGTGTAAAAGTTATGCTAAAGAGTAGAGTCCCTTCAAGGCCATGAGCAGAAATAGTCACTTGTCCCTTGATTCCTTCAAGTGTTACTATAAAGGGAAGAGGGCACCTGGCCTGTGCTGGGCTTCCTACAGAAGAGAGTGATGAGAGCCTCACCATTCCTGTCTGCTATGTCTGCAAGCTATTTTAGTGAAAGAAGTAAGAGCCTCACCAAAGATGGTTCTTTACACCAAAATCAAGAAGACCCAGAATACCAGGGAGGAACATACACTAACACTAGAAGATTGGAGTTTGCATTTTCATGACAACTTTGCTTCCTACCACCTGTGTGTAACTGTTCGGGCTATCTCCCCTCTCTTGCCCCCGAAAAGGGAATTCTCTCTGTGGGTAACTCTTCTAAGCCCAGTATAATTAGACCACTACAAATAAGAAAACATAGGGCTAGGGGAACAGTTCATGGGTAAGATGCATGCAGCATCCTGGGTTGGATTCTCAGCACTGGAAAACAAAACAACCAATGACCACAACACACACTCACAGACAGACAGACAGACAGACAGATAGATAGACAGACAGACAGATAGTAGACAGACAGAGAGATAGAACATGGACAAAACAGCCATTTTACTCCTTACAGTAGGGTAGAAAGCTGTCAGAAGTATAAATGTGGAAGTGAGTTTTAAATCTTTGATACAAGCAAGAAGAAAATGCTGGGTAATTCTTTCTCTAACCCTGAAAGGACCAAAGTGAGGGTGCTTGCTAGCCAAACCACATTTGCTGTTTATATAGCACCAATCTTCTAAAATCTCCACTTACATTTTCTTTATTATAACATTTATGCATGCATCAATATCGATGTTTCCTTTTCTGGTCACACTTGGTTTCTTTTTTCAAGACTTTATTATAGTAAGAACCCATCAGATGATCATGTCTCTTGCCAATCTAAAATGCACAGCACTGTATTGTTAACTACAAGTATGTTGGTAAGCAAGAGACCTGTAGGTCTTGTCTTGCTTAACTGAACTACAAGTCCTTTGATAAGTAACTAATCATTCCTTTTCTCTTCAACCCTTGGCACCCACCATTGCATCTTTGAGTTTTAAATCTAGTTTATGTGGCTCTGGTGTGTGAAATTATGTGGTATTTGTCTGTCTATGATAGGCTTATTTCATTTATTTGTAACTTTTAAATTATTTTATTCTTTGACAACTTCATACAAATATGTACTGATGTTTGATCATTTCACCTCCCATTTCCCCTTTTCGCCCTCCCTACTCTCCCCCTGAACAATAATCCCCCACTTACTTTATGTGTTGTGTTTTGTTTCTCATTGAACGTAATGAGGGTTGCTTTCATGAGTATCAGTGGGAGGTTATTTACTGGAACATGGACAACTTATCAGTGTTATACCACTAAAGAAAATCACACCCTTTCCACCAGCATCCATTAATTTCCCATAGTCCTTTAGTGAGGGGTAGGGTCCCACAAGTCCTTGCCCCATGCATGATAAAAATGTCAGGTCCGATGTCTATCATGCAGGAATTATGAAGGTAGGCACAGCTGCAGTAGGTTTGTAAATTCAATGGCTGTGTTATAACCCAAAGTTAGCTTTGCAGCACTATTCCTCAACCTTCCAGTCTCATATTCTTTCCATTCACTCTTCTGCAATGTTCCCTGAACCTTGGAAGGGATGATTAAGATTCCAGGATAGGGCAGTTTCAACATTTGCTTGCTCTCTGCTTTTTGACCAGTTGTGAGTCTTCGCATTAACCACTACCCACTGCAAAAAAAAGAAGCTTATCCCCAAAAGAAGTGCATCACTCATCTAGTGGTATAAACATAAATATGCATAAGCAGTTTGGTACCATGTCCACTTACCAAAATAACAGTCCTAGATTCTCTCCTGTGGCCTATGGACCTTCAGAGTTCTCTCTATCCTCTGGCTCTTGACAGGTACAGCATCAGGCATGAATCCCCTCCTGTGGAGTAGGCATCTAACTCATTCATGAAGTGGTTGATTACCCCATAATGGTCATGCCACTACTGTAACAGGCTTATTTCACTAAGTATAGTGTCCTCATGGTTCACTTTTATTGAAGGTGGCAGGGTTTTCTCCTCTTTCAAAGGTGAATAACATTGCATTACATGTATGTACCACAACACTTTTTATCCACCTGTTTATAGACAAATAAGCTGTTATGACATTTTTTTCCATTGGTAATAATGCTTGAGTGAACATAGGAATAGGAACTACAGAACAATTGAACTCCAGAGAAGACCATCTTTATCTCTCTCTGGAGACCCAAAGCCTAGAGGCTGCATTTTTTTCTAGAATATCCTTACTATCTACCACAACATAGTGAAACATTCAAAAGAAGACAGCAGGTCCTGTTCATCCTGGTGTGACAAGAAGCAAGTGTTACTGTGGTCAGTTCCCTGAGGTCTTTTGGGTGAGAGCCAAGGACAACCACAATCATCCAACTTTGCCCTGTAAGATTAGATTATTAGAAGGAAAAACAGAATGGCTCCTCACTAGATTTCAGAGATGTGAAAACTGGATTGGGCAAGGGAGGTTGGGAACGATTGTAAAGAACATGGAGCCAGTCATACTGGAGACATTAGAGGGATGGTGAAGATGAGTGAGAACAGAGATACCTAGAGGGGTGGTAGAGGAAGCTGAAGTGTCTATGAAAGTGTGTAATGTATGTGTATCCAACAACATAGTCAATAAAATCTTCATTGTTCAGTATATCTCTGTGGAGTTAGACTTGCTTTCTTTGGAAGGAGCAAAAAAGTGTGTGGACAAAAGAGAACATTTCCCTAGAATCAGCGTTCAACCTTGTGCTTCCACAGGGCTCTCTGGTGTTTAGCCCAGGTGAGCCTGACATGCCTGCATCCTCAGTTTTGGCTGCTGAATAGGTAAATTCATGCAATGCCCATAAAAGCAGGATGCTCTTAAAGATTTGAGTCTCCCTTTCTCTCCACCTCCTCAGGAACAGAAATGATTTCAGGATCAACTGAGAATGTTGAGCAAAGTTCCACTGGATTTGTTTATTTATTTCCGATTTGGATTGACTGTCCCTGATTGGGATTACAGCCAGCCTGAAACAAACACAGCTAAATAGGAAAATAAGAGAACAAAACAACAACACCATGTTCTGCTAAGGACCTGTCTAGTCCTGATAGAGCTGACAAGATAAGAGGAAATCGTGTTTAAGTAATAAGAAGACTTTGTTCATTTTGGCCAGTTCTCTAACCATGGATGCTTTAGATGCAGAGATAAGACCCCCAGCTCAGAGCTCATAGTTATGCTCCACCACACTCTGTGGGGAGACAGGCAGCTAAGAATGCAAGGAGAGTGCATTCCAAAATGATACATGTCGAATCGCTGGCCAGGCTTTTAAATGCCATAGATAGTTTATGCAAAGTCTCACACTGTTCTAAGTCATAACACAGTTTACCTCCTGCTCTAAGCCTAGTCCCAGTTGTTTTGAGCAAAATAAGCTGAAAAATGTCTGCTAGCCTGCTAAAGGGGCAATGTTTTATCCCTAGCATCTGTGCCGATTCTGGACAATAGGATAGGTGATTCTTGACACCCTTGTCCTTTCTAAAAGTACCCTGTAATATTTAAGAAACCAATCTTGCATTCCCAGGTCTCACTGATTCTAGAGAAGAAGTTTGGCAGTTGATGAGTTTAATACTTTTTGATATCTATAAAACAATGAAGTCATTTTCTTAGATGAAATATTATAAGGTAGTAGAAGACTAAAGGTTCTCTTAGTTGATAGTAAGCTGACATTCAGGCCAACAACAACAAGGTGTTGGGGATCACAGGGAGACATCTTTGTGTCCATGGCTAATCCAACATTCAAATGCACAAGATCCACTGAGGTCCAAAGAGGCAGGACCTATTTCTAATTCTACCTCTCTTTTTGAACCAACATGCACTAGAAGTAGCTCTACTTAGTCTAAAGCCAACTACTAAACTTTCTGGGTGATATTGGATGTTTCTTAATGTTGTATAAGTGGTTTATCTTCCTCTGAGATTTCAGGAATGAATTGATGGAGGTAGTAACATGAAGGGAAGCTGACTGTAGAATGTCAGTGGCTTTCTGTATTTTCTTTGCAACCTCAAATGTGAACTTACTCCAAGAATTTATTTGCCACTGTCAATCATAACGCAAGATGTGTTTTGTCTGAATGTTGTTTAGTGTATCCTTTTTGTAAACAGAGACTTGACATTTTCATTTTAAATTTCTTTCTTTTCTTTCTTTGTATTATTCCTTGATAATTTTATTCATGTATATAATATATTCTAATAACTCTTAACCCCTGACTCTCTTATCTCTGTCCTGACACTGTCAACCCTCCCTCCTTCCTGTAAATCCATTTCCCATATTCATATCTTTGGGTTTGTGATTCTGGGGCTAGCCAGTTCAGATGCTATTTGAAGCATCCGAACTATCAGTTAGAACCTGGTGGTTTCACTAGCAGGTGTGCTAACTGAAGGCAATGGCTACCCTTTTCCTAGAACTTACCAGTAGCCAATAGTTAGTTCATCAAAGAGCAGTAAGGGCCGACGAGCTCCTCCTCCATCCATGATGGCCTGTTGTCAGGTCTAGTCATTGGCAGGTCCAATGCAGGTCCAAAAGCTGCTGAGAATTCATGATTGAAGAGGGCATTTTGCACCTCTTCTCCCTGTCTTCTGGCTCTCACATTCTTTCTACTCCCACTTATGTATGTTTCCTGAGCCTTAGGGGTTGTGTGATGAAAATGTCTTATTTAGAGATGAGCAATCAAGAAGGGCTAGACATTTTCTGAGAACCTCTAGCAGCTACTACTATCTCAAGATATTATGGAGAAAAACGTTTGTGTTTTAGCATGTGTATAGGTGGGGTTCTTGGCATGTTAAAAGGAGGATTTAGTGATGGGCAGAGCAAGAAGGGTTGGCCATTACCAAAGAACCCAACCTAGTCCAGTTCACTGGTGCCACTATACTAAAACACACCGTTAAAGGAAGTTAACATGGATGGTTTTTACATCTATTTTTTCATGGCTTTATAAGCTAATATTTTGGGATTGTAGTCATTCAACAATAAACATCTATGCTATGTTATATCAGGCTGGCTTTGAACCCTTTGCCTCAAGTGGCCCTACTACTTCAGTTTCCTAAGTAGCTATGACTGCAAGTACATACTTCTATGCACAGCCTGGAGAGTTTTGTTTTCTTTTTAATTCATAAAACTATATGAAATAATATAAACCAAAGCCATGATGTTTGTCAAGTATGTGCATCACATAACAGACGTATGTACTACCTGAACTGATAATTGTGTGAATCTTGTCTTGTTTGCTTCTTTCTTCTTTCTGTAAGATAACACAATGCAGATAAAATTTCACACCATTTTCTCCATTTCCTTGACACCAGAGGCAGCTGCAACTCTGAATTCAGTGCATGCTTTCTCATGATATATACAGTCCAGACAAACCTCTGGCCACGTACAGAAGTTTTTAATGTGTGGTTTTAAGAAATACGTTGCAGTGAACTTAGCCATTAATGCATCATTTCTTTTCTTCACTGATTTTTGCCATCGCTCCGTGTTGGTGTCTTCTAAATCATCCCTCTGTCTTCCTTTGTGATTGGCGTGGGCTCACATGAGTCTAGTTAATTCATCTTAATATTCTTGTGCTCTATGTAATTCTACCATATGAATATTTCACATGTATACACCATGTCCCCTAGAGATGGACACAGAGATTATCTACAGTTTTGTGTCATCAGTTACATATATACATTTATGTGTACATATTAAAGGACTAGACATATTTTATTGCTACTAGTTATCCATTTCACTCTTTCTTTGTTTTTTATGTGTGTGGGGGTTAGTCTGGTTGGGACTAGATTGCCTCGCTGTCCTTTCTCACAGTTTTTCAGATCATCAGAACTGTTTAAGTCAGCTTACTTCTCAAATATTTAGACTGTGGTCCATAGATGTAAAAGAGAAGGCCTGGGCTCATACGAAAGTCTTGAGAAAGGAGACATATCACAGATCAGTGATAATTCAGGGTAATAATCTTCTGCCAAGCATCTGACCAATCTCAACAGCTCCATTGTTCTTTCATTTCCCCACACTGAGCTTTGGTCACTTTACAGTTACACACATGTGAGGGACTGCATGATTCATATTTACATGCAATGTCCCCTCTGCACCTCAGTTTTATGTGCATTTTGTTCCTTGGTACTTGATAAGTAGACGTTTTTCAGTGAAGAGCATTTGAATGAATCAAATCACTCAAATGGAATGACAGTTGGATATGCAAGAAACTCTGCTAAGTTAAAAAAAAACTGCCACTGTATAAATTCTTCTTGATTCTTATAACACTTTAGTCTCAGCATCATTGAGAGAGAGGGGGTGGGATGGAGAGAGAGGGAGGAAGGAGAGGAAGAGAAAGGGTGTTGTGGAACTGATATTTCTTGATGGCACAGAAGCCAGAGTTCATACTCTCAATACCTGTCTTGTCATTGTGGAGCTCTGCCCATAATTTACAGACTCATTCTACAGTACTCTACATGGTGTTGAAGATTCAGTAAGAGCCATCTCTCAGCTTTCCTTTTTGCAGCTTTCCTTGAGCTTTTTGGTTGCTAGGGAATCTATAACAACCTAGGCATTCTGTCTGTTTTCTTCTGAGTCTTTCCTTCTGTTTCCTCCGCCTGCAATCCCTTCCAGGCCCAGCCAGATTCAATGTCAACTCCCCTGGGATGTGCTCCCTTGAGAATGCCCCTGTCACTTTTTCACCAAGATGTGTCATCTATCCTTTCCTTTCCGGCACTGGGAATTACTTCACCAGTAGACTGTGAATTTCTGGAGCAGATTCGATCTATTCACTCCTGCTTTCTCTTCCACTACCAACGAAGCAGATGGATGATGAAGGTTCATTAACTTTAACTGAATTCTCAGGACCCTGGAAATATTATCTTTTCCTCCATCTTTTGCCAGGTGTGTCGAACCAAGGTGATAGATCTCAGTGAAGGCATTTCCCAGCATGCTTGGTACCCTTGCACCATTAATTACCCATACTACCAGCTGCCTCAGACCACATTCTGGCTCCAGGTAAGCCCCAGTCTTGAGAGCCATGATGTGTAGGTCTGGCCTCAAGGAAGTATTGACCACTGTGATAACTTTTTCTTGAGATGCCCTTTCCACCCTCCAGGACTGCCAGTTTGGAAGGACAGGAAACAGAAACTTACTCATGGGATGCTTCCTAAAATTGAATGCCTCAATTGCTCATGGAATCCCCCATCCCAGGCTTATATTGCAAAGAATTTGAAATCTGCTTATTATTGATTATTCAAAGCTTTAAAAAGATAATCTTTCCCTCCATGGAGTCCATACTGATCCACACAGAAAGAAGTGAACGTTTGCATCTTTGTAACTCTGCATATGCTTGGTCTTCCTCTGGAGAGCAACTTTCACATGGTGTTTCATATCTATGTGTGGCTTCATCTTCTTGTCTACAGACTGTGGATTGTATTCATTTTTATTTATGTGTCACTGACATACTTTGAGCTCCATGGTTCACAGAAGTTCTAGGACCAGGCCTTATTTGGCTTTATCATGTTGGAACCGAGTAGAGAGGATAATGTGGTTAAGCGATGGGTAATAAACCTACAATGTGTTTTGTGTGTGTGTAGTTTCACTATGTACTATGTCTGTGCTAGACACTATATTCCCTTTGTCTTGTTAGAACTTCCCAGTGACCCTATGAGCTATTTTCTTTAATCAGCTATTTAGAAATGAAGGAAGTTAGGCTCACAATGTTCCAGACATCCACCAGCACCAGACAAAAAGGCAGGAGCAGAGCCGAGTCTGAAACAAGGTTTCTGGCTTGGGCTCCCCACTGGGATCTTCTGCCTCTTCTTTCCCATTGAAATAATGGGTTGAAACAGAGCAAGATTCCCCTTTGGTCCACTGTAGTGTGATTGCTTCCCTACCATGTGGCTGAGTAAATGAATGACTCTCTTATGTCTTCTCTATTCCAGACATATTTCTCTCAGCCAATGGTTGCTGCAGCTGTTATCATCCATTTGGTGACTGATGGAACGTACTATGGGGACCAAAAGCAGGAGACCATCAGTGTGCAGTTGCTTGATACCAAAGAGCAAAGCCATGATCTAGGCAAGCATGTTCTTCTGGGCTTGGTTCAGCCTTGGTACCTCCTTTGTCTTCCCCCAATTAAAAAGGATCCCCTCCTTCCCCTTTTCTTTTTCCTGCCTCTCCTCTACTTGGAGTCCTGGTTGTGGTGGTGTATCCAGAGAAAACCGTATTTGGCAAATATGAGGATGCAAATTCAGTGGCAAAATTTGATCTTCATCGGCTCCTTTTGTTACAATACCTTTAAACTTGGGAATCCACAGAATCCTCAAAGGACTCTGGGAAGGAGACTGAGTAAGGTCATTTCCCCATCATCTATGTCAACATCTGAAACTTATTGCAAGTCACTGGGAGACCACACAACACACGGCAACCCAGCACTGTGAGAAGTCAGGTTTTAGGGTCATAACCTTGCCTACCAGATGCCTCTGCAAATCTCAAGAGTGGTTGTGTATTTGGTACACTTTCAGGGGACATCCATGTTGGTACAGGTACTAGAAAGCTTTCTCTCTGGTTTAGGATTGGAGAAGCAAGTGAGAAGTCAGGTCCTACCAACTGGGCAGTAAGGGTATAAGGGATGTTCACTTGAACTGTGGGAGTTTCTACAAATACCAGGGCTGGCAGAGTAACGATTCATGCATGCAAAAAGGAAATCCAGTTCGACATGACTCAGTGGCCAGTATTGGTTCAAACTTCCAGTCTGACATCCAGCAGTTTATTATAGGCATATTTAAGTACAGTGTAATTTGGAGGGAAAAGTTTCCTGGTGTAACACTATCACCTGTACACAAGGAGACATCATTACATTGGAACTCTTCTCAAAGTAAATGTTACTTCTTCCACAAAGATGGGATCTAGAGATAGGCTACATGTGTTTTCTTCAAGGCCGAGGGGAGGAGCTGGTGTGGTCTCAGTCATAAAGATAGCACAAAGGTCATTTAGGTTATTAGCCACCTCTGGTCCTGGTTGCCGGAGCTTTGGGGAGTCAGGTATGGGCTGGCCCCACAGATAGCACACAGGTTACCTAGGCCATTAGCTCCCTCCATTCCCAGACTTCTGGGTGGAAATCAGACTGTACATCTTTTACTTTGAAAAGACAACCTTGTGTATTTAAAGAATCCTGGTTTCCCTAGTGCCATCTGTGAGCTCAAGAACATTTGTGCTCCCAAAACTGTACTACCTGAGCACATTCATTAGTGTCCTGATAAGAGTACAGCCCTGACTTCGAGGTTAAGCCTCAAAGTTTCAATCCCATATTTACTGTTAACTCAATTTGAAAATGTGAACAATTTTATCGACATCCTAGCACCCCAATCAAAGCCTGGTGTCCTTGGATTGCATTGAGAGATGTGCCATATGGTAAGAGGGGACATTACTTGTCATTACTCTGATCACTCCCGGTGTAAAACTTGGCACTAATGGCTTCCTATTCTCATTGAGAACATTGTTACACACTCCTATAGCCATTTACCCTGAACTTTAGGCCATTCATTGCAAATGTTTGGAATTCTGGGTTAGCCTTGGAGCTGGCACTTCAAAGCTGTGCGCACATCATTTTGTAGGAGAGCCCGTTCCGAAAATCTTAAGAAGCAAGCAGACAAAGGGTCACTTCTGGGTCCAATGAAAGCCAAAGAAGCAAGGAGACCTTTCTTCTTGTTTTTGTGTTTACATGTTTAATTATTTAGTAGTTCTAAAAGCAAAAGAGAAACAGACTAAAAAGTAAGAGAAAGAAAATCCCTTAGGAGTTCACTGGATTCCTGGGAAACTTCTTCAAGTTGGAAGCAAATATTTTCATAGTTATCCTGGCTCTGCAAAGGTTGAGGAGCAGAGAGGGGAAATGTCAGGCTTGCCAAGCGCTCCTTGGATCCCATTGCTGTTATCTGAGGCTTCCATGTTTCCCTGTCTCCTGCCACCAGATCATTCTGTTCTCTGCCTTCTGAATACTGAGCAGAGGATTAATGACACTGAGTGAGAGTATAAACTAGAGAAAGGACACCTGATGGGCTCAGGACTTCCTCCTCCCACAAGAAGAACTCTCCCATGTGGCAGCACATGGCCGAGATCGCACCACTTTTACACATAGAAATAAAGGTTTAAGACCTTGCTAGAATCCCATCAGCAGCAAGCAGCTAAACAACAAAGCCTGCTTTTCCCCTAGCAACTCCATCCCACCTGCCCAATCTACTCCTTCCTTTCTGCAGTCCATTTGTATTTTTTTTGTGTATTTTCCTAAACCTGGAGAAAGGGACAACAAAACATGAAAGTCTGGTCTAAGACAAATTTGGATTCTACTTGTACTTGGTGCTACAACTATTTTGTGCTTATCTGTGCATCCCAGTTTCCAACTTTGTAGGCTGAGCAGAGGTCCTTACAGCCCAGGGTTGCTCACAGCCCTACAGATGAGCCATGAGAGTGAGCTTTTTACTCTGTGAGGGGCTTGCTGTTATGCATTATTTCTCCTACCTTTATCTCAGCCCAGGCAGGCGACATGAACTTCGAAGGCTCAAACCTTTAGGTTCTGAAGCAACGTGGGAGGGAGTGAGAGCTATGGATGCTTGGCTGAGGGTGGCCGTTTGGGGGAGGGAGAGAGACTGTGGGCATTAGGTGAAGGAAAGCTTAGGGGCCAGGGAGGCAGGGGGATTGGAAAGATTTGGAAGCAAGAAAAAGGGCAGACAAAGAAACTTTCAATCAAACTCAAAATCCTCACTGGCCGCCCAATGGTGCTTTTGTGGCATGACATGAAAGGGTCTGGGGGCTTCGGGAAGGGCCCGTTGGGGAAGGCGTGACTGGCCTTGAGTAATGAGCCTGGCCCCTCGGCCCTCTGTCTCCCCTGACAGGCCTCCATGTCTTGAGCTGCAGGAACAATCCCCTGATTATCCCTGTGGTCCATGACCTCAGCCAGCCCTTCTACCACAGCCAAGCAGTACGTGTGAGCTTCAGTTCGCCCCTGGTCGCCATCTCGGGGGTGGCCCTCCGCTCCTTCGACAACTTTGACCCTGTCACCCTAAGCAGCTGCCAGAGAGGAGAGACCTACAGCCCTGCTGAGCAGAGGTAAGGCAACTGGGGCCTCCCCACCCTGGATCATTTGTGGTAAGTGGAGACAGTCTGAACGGTCACTGCTGCTGCTGTTAAACTCTGTGTGTTTATTCTCTGACCTCTAGTCAGCTTGGCCCTCAAGACTGAGAGGTCCACAAGTCCCTGAATTTTGGAGTATACTAGGAAGCAGAATATGTGATGTGCAGTGGAGAGCAACCCTCCTTTGGCCTGACCTGCAGCTGCTTGAGTTGACAACATGTTACAAGGTGACCTCGAAATAGCAGCTTTCTTCACTAGGCTGCAACATCCCCATTCCAGCAAAGACAGGCCAGCTAGATCAACTCTTGATTGTGAATATTCTACTTTGATGGTGGAGATGTGGTAGGTGACATAATCCTCCTCTGCTGAGGATGATGTGCCTACTGTGTGCTTCATTCCGGTTCACGGTGAATTTTAGTGATGAGTGAAACCCCCTTATCTTCGGCAGCCTTAGCCCGCGAGATTCCCCCAGTGGTAGAGGAGTTTGTGTTTTAACTGCATCGCAGCATCATTCCGTTAGTGCCTTTGATCTGGCATCTGTTAACGCCACTCAGCTCTTGCTGTGAAAGGACAGAATTTCTTTGAAAGGATGAGTTTGGGAGTACTCTTAACTTGGGGTTGAATCCCCACATTACTGCTTCTCTGAGGCATGTCCTTATCGTGAGTCACTTCCCATTTCAGAGTCTCAGTTTCCTATTTAGGAATAAGTGGATGATGCTATCTGCCCATCAGGGTGATTGTGAGGGTCAACTATTAGAGTGTAGATGAAAATGATCTTGCAAGCTATTCATTGTGCAAAATGAATGCATCACTGAGGACTTTGAACAGTCACTTTCCAACCACAATGGAGGTGCATCTGTGCACAGAAATCTGTGTATTGCTCTTGAAAGTCAGAAGCAGAAGAAACCTCAGAGACAGTCTAGAGCAATCAACATATCCAAACTCAGTGTTACCATCTAGGAGTCCAGGGCCCTGGAAAGGGAAATGGTCCAGCATCACCGAATGTCTCTCAAACTCCTGTAATAAAATCCAGGGGGAGAATCGGCATACTGGTGGGTTCTGCAGAGTGCAGCCCTCTGTGTGACAATACAGCCCTGCCCTGTACACCTGGGGGCAAGGAGAGGGACGAGGAATGGCGACGAGAGAGGAACCTTAGCCTTTCCCACGCCCCTGCTCCCACAGGGGACACAAAAGGTGGTTGCAAAATCCACATTGTTTTGCACCCACGGTCCCCAGCTTCTGTTGTGCAAAGTGTGTCGCAATCATTGCGATGGAAGAGCTCCTTAAATATCCCTCACCGTCATATTTCATTCTAACAGCACTTCTTTCTCCCCAGCTCTCCCTCCCGACACCACAAACATGAGTTAATTCTCTGAACCCAGGGAACCAGGGTGATGGGAAATGCAAATCTATCGGATCTCTTCCACAACTGCTCCCTCCTTTCCTCAGCCAGTTAGTTATCCGTACCATCCACAAGCTGACCAAAGCCAGTCCTGACTTCTCAGAGCTCTTAAGTAATGACGCCTGTGTGCTAAGGAAACAGTGTTTAAGCTCTGAAACACAGCAATCGATAAACGATTATACAGTTCTTCAGTGGCAGAGGAACACAGATCTAGGACAAAACATTATCCTGTCTAGTTCATGTGACCATAGACTGTAGTCATTCCCCTCCTCTGAGCCTCTGTTTCTCTTTAAGAGATGCTAATGAATAGTATATTTTCTGTGGTCCATTCCAGGTTTCACAGCGTCTGATTCCAAGAGCTAGGGAAGGTAAGAAGAGACAGGAAGGAACAAACTTCCGTTAAGCCTGTGATGAGTGCATTATTTTATTTGACTCTCACACCTGTTTGGGGATAATATGACTCAGAGAAATAGCCACTGAATCAAGGACCAGAAGGCAGTAAGAGGGGAAACCCTGCAGTTTCTCCTTGAAAGGCAATGCCTGCCCACTGTATCAAGAAACATGAAGGGGGAAAGAGAAATCTTCAGGACTTGTCATTTGTGAACATTACCCTTCCTTCTCCTCTGGGTAAAGCATGCAGAAGCAGCCATGGAAGCTTCTGCTTGCTGGGCTCTGTCTGCACTTGGACCAGGCTGCCCAGAGGGCTGAGGCTGCAAAGCTGCAGGATCCTTCTGAATGCCCCCATGGGGAAAGGACAGCAGCTGTTCC
This sequence comes from Peromyscus nudipes, assembly GCA_902168325.1. Taxonomy (NCBI): domain Eukaryota; kingdom Metazoa; phylum Chordata; class Mammalia; order Rodentia; family Cricetidae; genus Peromyscus; species Peromyscus nudipes. The sequence goes on from CABHPH010144494.1 coordinate 66,743, forward strand.
TGGGGCGCTGCAGAGGCATTCACAAAAACAGGCAGGACTCTGCAATCATGCAAATGTAGTAAAAACAAGCCAGAAGGCAAGAAAAAGAAAAATAAGCAGCGGCGTGTGCAAAGGCCTGCGATGGGGTTCTTCATTCTTAAAATCAGCAAATCAGAGAGGTCAACCAATGCCTTTGCTTTTTACAGCGGAGACTTCAGTTGGCTGTGCTTGGAGCTTTCTGCTTTACTCTAGGCTGTGTTTCTGCCCTTAAAAGTCACTTTCACCTCCCATCCGGACACTTTTCTCTCCTCCCTCCACCTCTTCCTCGTCTTGCTCCCATGTTCTTCTCCAGAGAGTCCTGTGAGATCCAGTGAGCTGCCTTGGGACCAGCACTGCTACAGCAAAATCAATGTAGCTGGTGTGTTCTGACCCAGATTGAAGGGTCCCTAGTACCTGGGAGGTATTGGGCATGGATTCTGGGCCCTCTTCCCACAAAAGGATCGGATTTCAAGTAAGAGATTCCGTTGTGGAATTCCAGCCACTCTCAGCTTCCTACCTAGGTAGAGAATGAGGCACAAGTGGGAGGTCCCAGGGGTGGAAGGGGAAGCTAACTGGCTTCTTTAAGGAGGAAGGGTCCAGTTGTGAGAAGGGGCCCCAGTGTCTTCCTGTCTCTATGTAGTGCTTCTCCTTTTCCTTTTTCTCTCTCCTCCTGTGCCTATCCATCCATCCATGCAGCCAGCCACCAGCCAGCCAACTAGCACTCCTTGGTTCTTCATAAAAATCAAACAACTTACTATAAATTTCAGTAGGCTGTGTATTTAAACGATGAAGTTAAATCCACTTTTCCCCTTCCTCTCTCCTTCCTGCCCCTCCCTCCTACCTTCTTCCCATCTCTTATTTTCCTCTCCTCTTCCTCTACCTCAAACACTTCCCCTTTCTACATGCTAGCACTTCTATGGAGGTAATGCTGACACCTACCTTCTAGAAGGCTCTTTGCTAGACCCAAGTTCTTCATGTGGCTTGGGGGAACTCCTTCCAGCTGGGAAGAAGAGGATCCAGACTGGAGACAAATGCTCCTGGAGTCTATAGTTCTAGGGACCCCAAGTGTGGAATACCCCATGAAGTAATATACAGAAATCCACACATAACATTTGAAGCTCAGATTCAGGGCCATGTGGAACTATTTCAGTAAGTCAGAAGGACTGAAAGCCACAGGCCTCTGTCTACTAAACAGTCTGAGAGTAAAGAAGAGAATTGCTTCTTCCAGAGCAGACACTGGCCAGAGGGAGGGCACCACCAGTTCATCTTGACCTTCAGTC
>CABHPH010144495.1:0-18945 GCA_902168325.1 Peromyscus nudipes
AGGGCCCCTTGGTTACTGCTGCTCACCTCAAATGAGCTGACCCTCACCCTTACCTCAAACCCCCACACATTCTTGTCTTTGCAGTATAAATAAGCTCATGTCAAATGCAAGTGTGTCATTCATCACGTATTGTCTCCTGTGTTGTAGTGACTGCGTTTTGGTTTTTTCACTCCTAACAACATCTTGATCCTGCTAACAACAGCACACGTTGTTCCCACCTCTTTCCCTGTGTCTTGTTCTTTCTCCAATAAATCCACTTTAACTTCCATGTGGGATATTGTCATCATGTCTTCACATGCATTTCCAACTCCCTTATTGATCTCTCTCTGTTGAATTACTTTGGCTAATATATCATCCTATACCTGTAACAACTCTTTATATTAATCCTTATAATTCAAAATAGACAAAACAAGTATATAGACAGATTTTGAAATTCATAATCACAGAACGGGCTTTGTTATGGTGACTGACAAGTTTTTTTTTTTTTTATCTAGCCTTGACTATCTTCTGGGTGACTACTTCTTTCCATCTCCTCCAACCAATAAGTATTCCTTTCCAAATCTTACTCTCAACTTTTGACATAACTACGTATTTGTCTAGGATCTAATATGCTCTTCATTGCCTTTGCTTAATGAGAAAAAAAAACAACAAACCAAAACCACCCCCCTCAAAATGATGATTCAAAGAACACTCTGTGTTAAGCAAGGCGTGTGTTCAATAAAATCTGCAGCATTCCTCCTGCCTTGTCGACTTTACACCAATGCTTCAAAGTAGATAATTGAATGAGCAAATTTAAGCCACAAGAAGGAAAATTAAACTATATTTTCTCTTTTCCTCAAGAACACAGACAAACTGAAATTTGTATCTACTGCTATTGAGTTCTAAAGCTGGATGTTTATCAAAGTTCATAGTCTTAATTACTACAGTTCATATAATAGGCTACATTATTTATGGCTGTTGACATACAAGTTCTCATTAACAATACTCACAAGTGTGGGTACCCCTGACTCATAGTCAGTGTCTTGCTCTTTTCTTGTCACCCCCATTCCTCTTGTCTATTTGGAAAGTTGGAAAATGAAACTTGTGGTTCTTTCTCATTGTCTCACTTTCTACACACTTGGCTTTCTATTGCTTCTGTGTCCAATTACTACAAATTTGACATCTTCAAGTGATTCGAATTAAGTACTTCACAGTTTCCAGAAGCTGAAGTCTGAGTGAGGGTTACATGGTTAAAACTGAAGTATTGTTAGGGCCAGTTCCTTAGCAAGGGTGTGTGGGAAAATCTGCTTCATTGTCTTTTCCAGTTGTCCCTTGGATTGAAAGGAAGGAAAATACGAAAGAAGGGAAAGAGTCTACATAAAGTCACCCTTCTCGACAGCTCCAGAAGTCTCAACCCATTTCAGCATCGACACAGACTCCAAATCTCCTCCAGGTCTTATCAGTCCAGAAGTTCATTTCATAACCATAGAAATCTGTTACACCCATGTAAGCCTCATTACGCATTATCACATGTTCTATTGCCCCTTAAGCCCATTTTCTGTAAAGACCCTTGTGATCACACCGGGACCAATGGGTAATCAATGTCACTACTTCACTACCCTTAACTTAAACCCTTCTGCAAACCTATTTTGCCATAGAAAGGAATGTATTTACAGGTCTGAAATTACAACATGGGTATCTTTGTGAAGAAGACGTTATGCAGCCCATCACTGTAAGACCTCTAGGGTGCCCAAGACTCATTCTGTAATTATATTAGAATAATCCTCCTTCATAATCTTCATTTCCCTTCTGAGTCCTCATCAGAAGTACTATTGGCAACTTAATTTTACCAACTGTTTGCTTCTGATGGCATAGACATTCCCTAAGCAGATATCAGGTTTTTACTACCATGCTCCTAACTTGCATCACAGCCCTCACAACAGTATTTAGCATCTATATTCATGCCAGCTTTCTGTTCAAGGAAACGCATTGTTTTTTTTTTTCTACCGTGTTCTTCAAAATTATCTAGACTCTACTCACTACCAATTTCCAAAACCCACGTCCTCATTTTTATGTGTTATCATGGCACCCTACTTTCAGGTACCTTATGTGCCACAGTGTCTAATTTGATTTCTGTCTTCAAATCTAGTTTCTTTGAGTTTAAGCTGTGTTCCATCAACGTCTTATTTACCTCCCCGAAAACTACCATTTAAAAAGTCCCGTTCTGCCTCTGTACAACGTTGATGGCTTAGAGAGGGTTGCTTATGTCTGAGTACTGCAGACTCAGCTAATTGACCAGGAAGAATGTTGCCTCATCCAACTGTTTCTTATACTTCTTCTACCTGATCGTTTTCCTCACCCCTAGGAAAAATGCTCCAACTTTCTCCCATGACATGTAGCATCATCTCTGACAAAATGTTGAGCAAGCAAGAAACAGAGTTGAAATTCTATCTTCCAAAGAAGTGTTGATGGTCACATTTTATCCTGAAAGGGAAACATTTTACAAAACTGATGCTTTAGGGTACAGGCACACACAATGAGTGGTATACCCAGAATGGAAAAGTGTCACACTTTGATTGATAAACTTATCGATAATATTATAAGAGGTTTGAATATTGAATGACACACTAAATGTGTAGTAATATTATTTTTTCTAACAAATATGTTGAATATATAGTATTGAGGAGGCACTGGCCTGGAGCTCAAGGCTAATAAAAGCTATAGAATATGGCCTTTTACACCAAGATGCCTGTACGCCAGTAGGAGAAACATAAACTTGGTTTGCTGACACTTGGTCATGAAAGCAGTAGAATAGTTATGAGTCCAGAGTGTGTGTATAGGAGCATGGCTACAATAGCCAGGGGAAAGGAATAATTTGCCTCATTTAGGTTCAGTAGTAGATATTAAGGAAACACTAAGAGTTCTAGCTGGCCACCCCACCATGCTAACAAAAATGACCCAACAGATGAGGCTTACTTATTGTACTACATTGTCACTCCTGAAATTAAGAGCACAGTAGGAGGAGGATTTCAGGGTCTAGATAAGCCAAGAAAAATAAAAGGCTTCAGTACCATAAAAAGAATACATTAAGCAATTGTGCATACAAGAAGTCATATATTTTGCAACAAAATAAAGTCATGTAGGTGATGTGGGATGTCGTTCTGTATGCTATGAATGTGCGTTGCTCTAATTGGTTGATAAATAAAGCTGTTTGGCCAATAGTGAGGTAGAATAAGGTTAGGTGGGACATTTCAACTAGAGAGAGAAGAAGGAAAAAGGCAGAGCTGAGAGATGCTGCCAGCTGCTGCCAGAAGAAGCAAGATGTAAAGTACCGGTAAGCCACAAACCATGTGGCAAAGTATAGATTTATAGAAATGGGCTAATTTAAGATTTAAGAGCTAGCTAGCGAGAAGCCTGAGCCATTAGGCCATATAGTTTAAAAATAATATAAGCCTCTATGTGTTTATTTGGGTCTGAGCGGATGCAGGACTGGGTGGGACACAGGAAAACTTACAGCTAGTGTAGAAGATTAGACATAGTCGTTCCACGGGTGATAGGTTGAGCTGCTTCAGGGAACTGTAGAAGTTCCCATGACTGTTTACCACATCTGGACAGTACTTGGTTTTCATTCAGATTTTCAGAAGATTTCTGGTTAAGAATCACATACTTGGTTCTAATTCTTCTTCTGTTACTCACCTGCTGTCCCATACACATCATTTAGAAGTTATAGTGCTTTGGTTTTTCTCCTGACACTCTGCAAGTGTCCACCAAGAGTCTATGTGGGACACATAGAGTAACTACAAGTAAGAAGGATCCAGGGCTGCTCAAGTTGCTTGCGTTCTAGTGAGACAGATGAAGAAGAAAGTAACTACAGAACTCGAGGTGTAAAACATTATCAAGTATAGCGATAGTTCAGAGAGCATGGTTATTCAAGCCACACAATAATCTGAATGATGGAACACTAAATTTCTATCTTAAAAGCACAATTTTGATGAATTCAGTGCCCAGCTTTTAATCCATTGAGTATGTATTTTCATTCTAGTGATGGCTGTATTATGTCTGTGTTCTTATGCATGTAATTTTTTTCTTGAAGGATACTTTTATATTCTGATAAATTATAACTCCAGGAGGACATTAAGATTTCTGTAGAATATATATATCCCAGAAGGCCTACTCTTTCTTTGATTGTGATAATTTCTACTTTGTGCACATACAGGGCCCTCCATGCTTGGTCTGCTTGGGTGAACTTATACAGCATTCAAAATTCCAGGCTGGGTCTACATAGAGCTGACTAACTCTATTCCTTCCTCTCTGGGTGGTATGAATAAAAAATGGATCTGATGAACATGCAGAAATATGTACTTGATTTCTAGCTGAATTCTAAGCATTTCTGAAAATTCTTGACAGTAGATTGCTTAGGAAGTCATTTGTGAAATTTCACTTATCTCCACATATGGATTGTTCACATTAACAGGTTAAGCTGTTGTCTGCTGAGAGTTAGCTCTCAGGGGAATATTTAGGAGTTCAACATGGTGCTCATTTAGATTCGTATCCTTTATTTTACAAGGTGAAGGCCCATTATGGGGTGTGTCATTTATATCACATTATCTTGTAATTGTATAACAATTAATCAAAAGACTTAAATGTTTAAAAATGAAGATATTAAAGTAAAAAATTAACTATTGACTTAATTTAGATAGTTTGGGGCATAGGGTGGTAAAAAATTGGTGATCAGCCTTTGAGATATTTACTTATATATATATACCAGCTATCTTATCCCTCTCTGTCTACCCAAGGTTAAGATGTACCTCCACTGTCAAAATAATAAAACTTTGACTACAGGATTTCTTATTTGCATTGGATCCTTTCAAGTCTTTAGGGGGAATTTTTACAGTTATGTATTGAATTATATAGCCTTTCTGATCCTAATACCTAGATATGTTTCTGCCTGGATCTGTGGCACTTATTCTTAATCTGACTCTCCAGCTGTTTAAACAACTTCATACCCCTCAAACAGGATCTGAACTGCATTCTTAAAGAAATGCGGCTTAGATTTTCAATGACTTCGGAATTGTCTGTCCCACAGTTATACTCACTGAGTCTGACAGTGACTCTTAGAAATAACATCACTGAGAAAGGCTTTCATAAAAAAATCCCCCCCTTTATTAACCATAGAACCTTTTCTCATACAATACAATCTGAATACAGCTTTCCCTCCCTATACTCGTCCCAATTCCTCCCCATCTCCTTTCCCATCCAGATCCACTCCCTTTCTGTCTCTCCTTAGAAAAGAACAGGCCTCTAAGAGATAACAACAAACAAACGCAAAATAAAATATAAAGAATAAAACAAAAAAAACCGTCATATTGAAATATCTTATTAAACCTCAAGAGCATACTCTCATTGTTATGTTTTGTGTATAGATACACTTGTTTGAATAACACCTGATGAAACATCACAAACAACATAGCATTTGCTGCTGTAAAAATAATCAGAACAAGTACTGTCTTATTTAAATAAAGCAACAAAAGGAAAGTTAAAAGTTTAATAAAGCTCCACTATTTCTCTGCATAGTGAGACAGTTATGTAGCTTGATCTACTTAAGGGACCCCCTGGCGGTAGGATCAGAATCCATCCCTGGTGCATGAACAGGCTTTTTGGAGCCCACTACCTATGATGGGACACCTCACACAGCCTTGAGGCAGGGGTAGGGGCTTGGATTTGCCTCTACTAAACCTACCTCCCCATGGGGGAGGAGGGAATGGGGGTTGGGTTGGGAGGGGGAGACTGGAGGGGCAGGAAGAGGGAGAGGGGGATCTTTAATTGGTCTGTAAAATAAAAAAAGTTTTCTTAATAAAAAAAGTTTTAACAAAGCACTATTCTACATTGTGAAAAGATCCAATAAAGTCAAATGATAACTACTTATTTCTCTCAATTTTATAATAGAATTGACAGATGGGGTAGGTAAAACAAGAGAACTGGCGGAGAAAACTTGCTTTAAATAGAGTTTAACCGGTGAAAATGCCACCTTAGAGGCAGTCTGTACAGAATTAGGTGGTCCTTGGGCTCATTGAAGGCTCCAACCTGTTGTTGGAGTTCATGTCATGGCTGATTTCAGATTCCAGGCAGTAAGATGATCTTACAAGATAATGCCAATTCTATTTTACACTGTTGAACTTTGGTCCTGCTTTAATTACCTTGACAGGAGTTTTGCAAGAAATCAAAGCACCATGTTAATGAGTTCAAGATGAGTGTGCTTAAATCAAAGCATAAATCATTTTATAGTTAATGGAACTGGTGAAAATCTAAAGAGAAGTGAGGTGTACTATAATGCTGTCCTCAAAATAATCACCCACTGAATCTCATCTTTGAGCATTGCATCTGAACTCATGTGTTTTGCATAGAATGTAGAAGATAAAAAAGAGGCAGCTGAGCTTTGCTTGCTCATAAAGTTTGCAGTCTGATACCAATCATATTTTATGTAATCCTGCCTTATCATTGTGAAATTATTGATTTCACCAATAAAAAATACTGTATTTGGGCATCAGTTTAATTTCAATCCATTATGCAAATGTGTTACTTACATACGGGTTCTCTAGTTTTTGGCATCTTTGTTGTACAAAATCATTCTATTGATAAAGTCAGTTTAGACTAAGGTTTGCAATGTAGACTGTTATTTCTATCATGAAAAAAGTTAGGTTCAGATAAAATCTTCGATGAACAGCTTTTTAGAGAAAATCCATTACTTGCCAAATACTTGATATATGGTTCATTTAATTATCATCATTAAAGTTCTGGGCAAAAAGCCATCTCATTTTATGGGTGGGAAAATTGAGGCAGAAAGACTATGTTGCCATTGTGAACTCAGTTGAAGGTTTTATTCTAAAACCCAGTCTTTCTGTTTTCAGAATGGGATAACCCCACATATCTCAAGAGCCGGGGAAGGTGTGAAAAGCTCAGCTCCTATGTATTCACATAGTGCTGAATCCTTGTGGTGTGAAAACTTCAACAAGTTCTTAAGCATGTGGACTTAGAAGCCTGAGCACATTGGTTTGAAATTTAGCTTAACTACTCCTTAGCTAAATGAAGTTGAAGTTACTCAGCTTCTTTAGATTTGATATATCCATCAGGAAAAATCAAGATATAAATAGAACTCATATAATTTTTACAAAGATTAAATGAGTAAACTCCATCTGCATTGTTAGTCATTTAGAAGCTTCCCATAAAACATCCTTCTTACTTAGTTATAATAAGCATTGATGTAGTCTCTCAGCTTTCAGATCTACCACTACTTTTACATTCTTTAATTTTGGGTTTAAAAATTTACAATAAATATGCATGTTTGCAGAAGTAGAACACAATGCAAAATTGGAGAGTTAACTCACATTCTAAGGTGTTTACATATATATGTATATGTATATATATATGTACAGAGAGAGAGAGAGACTTCAGACATTTAATTACATTCAAACATGAACATTCAAAAACTGCTATACATTTAAAAAAAATCTGTTCTTCAGATGGAATCTGTTCTGATTCACTTGTAAACTTCAAACTTTATTTTCCATTACTTTAGAAATAGTGTGAACACCTTAAATAATTAACGATGTAATAAAACAAAAATGATTATGAAGTTACAAATATAAATTTTTAAGATTTAATTTTCATTTTGTTTAAACCTGAGTGAGACCAAATTGCTTTTCTATTGTCTTTCCCACAAGATAATATAATTTACATGTTTTAAAATCCTTAGGAATGGTTGCAGTGGCATTCAAACGTGTGGACAGGAACAACATATAATTGGTGGCCTTGGTGGTCTCATACCACTTCTCACAAGCATTGAAAACACATGGTTCTGGCGCCTGTTTTTCGAAAACCTCTTCCAGGGATAGAATTACATTTTCTACTCTGGTATGAAATGGAAGAGCAAGGACACCACCAGAAAGGAATGTGGATTATACCTTGGTAACAGTCTAAGTCCTTGAACGACTAATCTAAATGATCAAAGTCTTTAAATGACGATGCCACAGTTTGTGATTGTTTTACATCAGGATTCTCTCCATATGCATAAAGGGTAGGATTTTTAGCTTTGCATCACTTGTTTAGGTTTTGCTCAAATTGTTGGTGCTTACTTTTGTTATTAACTCGCTGCTTTAGCTCTTTGTGATGTTTTAACTTAGCTTCTCCTGCCTTCTCTGTTTGTTTTTTTTTTTTTTCTTCATAACAGTGCTCGTGTATGTTGGACTTTAAAACAACTCTCAAAACACATGTAACAACGAAAATAGGAAAAAAGGTAGTGAATTTTATTTTCAAAATAAAACAGATTTAAAAGTTTACTGTCTTTTTATTCTCATTATCACATGGTTTTAAAAAAGAAAAACATGTCAAGCACTGTGGGGGTATTGTGTTCCCCAAAATATTGTGTATGCTAATAAACTTATCTGGGGTCAGAGAACAGGACAGCCACAATATTAAACATAGAGGTTAGGCAGTGGTAGCATACGCCTTTAATCCTGGCATTCCAGAGACAGAAATCCCTCTGGATCTCTGTGAGTTCAAGGCCACATTGGAAACGGCCAGGCACGGTGATACACACCTTTAATCCCAGAAAGCCACACCTTTAATCCCAGGGAGTGGTGGTAGAAAGCAGAAAGGTATATAAAGCGTGAGGACCAGAAACTAGAGGCATTTGCCCTGGAGAGGCCTTTGCCCTGGAGAGGCCTTTGCCCTGGAGAGGCCTTTGGCCTGGAGAAGCCTTTGGCCTGGAGAAGCATTTTGGCCTGGTTAAGCATTCAGGCTTCTAGCAGCAGTTCAGCTGAGAGTCATTTGGATATGAGGACATAGAGGCTTCCAGTCTGAGGAAGCAAGACCAGCTGAGGATCCGGCAAGGTGAGATAGCTGTGGCTTGTTCTGTTTCTCTGACCATCCAGCATTTCACCCCAATACCTGGCCTCAGGTTTGATTTTATTAATAAGACCTTCTAAGATTCATGCTACAAAGCACAATGTAGTCTTTATTATTTATCTGCACATACTTCATGCTATAATTAAATTTTGCAAGTTTCCATTAAATATAATATATGGTCACCGCTTGTGCTGTGGCCCAGTGACAGGTATAGATCTCATTCCTTATCAAAGAAGCTGCTTTTGGAAGCAGGAGACCATTACAGAAAGCTATAACTACTCAAAATTCAGACAGCAACTGACCACGAGGTATGCTGCCTTCATGGATACATCTATGACACTACTTCTACACTTGAGGCTCAGGGGATATAGCAGAAAAGGGAGTAGAAAGATTACAAGAGCCAGAAGCCCAGAAAGTCATCTGTGTTATTGTGTCTTCTAGATAAAACAGGGGAACTACACTCATGAAATTGAGCACCATAGCTGCCTAAACAAGACCAGAAGAATTCCAGTGCCAGTTGACGTCCCAACTGAGATGGAAATCTAATGTGATTCTGACCCTGATGATGAGCTACAAGCAATTAACAAATGCTGAAAAAGGGAGAATTAATCTTCTCTGTGGATGAAGTGATTTGATTGATTATATACCAATACAAACAACTGAAAGGATTCATCTGGTTGTATTTCCATGCTTCTTCATTGGTATGTATGTATATGTATGTGTAAAACAATGGTTAAAGAAGAGGAGACCATGAATACGTGAGGGGTCAGATATGGAAGGAAGGAAAGAGAGGGAGAAATGGTGTAATTATATTTTAATTAAATAATAGATAAATATAATATAGTCTATCTTGCTATCATACTGAGTCTTTACTATTTAAATGTGGATTTTGACTGGCAGCTAAAAGTGCCTTCCAAGTTTTAAATAGGGAAGATGCACTCTACACAGTTCTAGAAACCTGCTCTATGTCCATCTAAGCAGTTCTCACCATAAGCTCCACTCTTGTTGTTGTGTGCAGCTTTTAGTATCATGCAAACAATTGTAGTAGATTACCTTGGGAAATTGCGATTAACAGGAAGGTAATTGATGTTTGCCATATGGTTTCCAATAATTTAGAAAGCAATGTCTGTATATAATTTTCATATAAAGGTGCATTTCTGTCTATGAATTTATGACTATGAAAACACTATTTTGTTACAGCTGCTGCTTTTACTAGTCTATCACAATTTTCTCGATGCAGAAATGTTCTGATTATGAGTGGTTATTGATTATAACTACACAATTAAAATTATTTGTTTGATGTTAAAACAAAAAAGCCCTGCTCTACTTTCTACATCTTTCCTAACATTTCTTGTTTCTATCATGGTCTGATCTCTTGAAAGAACAACTTTTACTTCCACTATCTGGTTGAAAACATTCATTAAAAATCTTATCAATTTATCAATCAATCAATCCACTACATTCACTCAGTCTCCTTCCACTTTGCATTCACTTATGAGTTTGGTAAGTAATTTCCTCTTAGCACTGCTTTCGTAGTATCCCATAAGTTTGGGTATGTAATACAGTCATTTTCATTGAATTCTAGGAAGTCTCTAATTTCATTTTTTACTTCTTCTTTGACCCATTGGTGGTTCAGTTGAGCATTTTTCAGTTTCCATGCGATTGTAGGCTTTCTGTAATTTTTGTTGTTGTTGAAATCTAACTTTAAGCCATGGTGGTCCGATAAAATACAGGAGGTTTTTCCAATTTTTTGTATCTGTTGAGATTTGCTTTGTGACTGAGTATGTGGTCGATTTTAGAGAAGGTTCCATGGGATGCTGAGAAGAAGGTATATAATTCTTTGTTAGGGTGGAATGTTCTGTAGATATCTATTAAGTTCATTTGAGTCATAACATCAGTTAGATCCCTTATTTTTCTGTTAAGTTTCTGTCTGGCAGATCTGTCTGTTGGTGAGAGTGGGGTGTTGAAGTTTCCCACGATTAATGTGTAGGGTTTGATGTGTGATTTAAGCTTTACTAATGTTTCTTTTACATATGTGAGTGCCCGTGGATTTGGGGCATAAATGCTAAGAATTGAGACTTCATCTTGGTGGATTATTCCTGTGATGAATATGTAATGTCCTTCTTGATCTCTTTTGATTGATTTTAGTTTGAAGTCTATAGACTCCCTGTGCTATACAGTTTGTTAATTATTGAGCATAAATAAAATAGGGGATGAAGACAAATGTGAGTTTCTCTATCTATGGGGATTAAGGGCTCAGTTAGGGGTAAAACAAGATGTTAGCTCGGTTGTTTGAACACTTGGTCAGCAGTTGGTGGTACAGTTTGGGGAGGATTAGGAGGTGTGGCCTTGTTGGAGGAAGTATGCCATTGTAGGCAGGTTTGGGAGTCTAAAGACTCATACCATTTCTAATTTTCTCTCTCTGCTTCCTGCTTGGGGTTCAAGATGTGAGCTCTCAGCTTTCAGCTCCAGCCACCATGCCTCTGCCTGACAATTACAGACTCATCCCTCTGGAACCATACCTTAAACAAACTCTTTCTTTTATAAGTTGCCATGGTGATGGAATTTTATTACAATGATAGAAAAGTAAATAATATAGAAGCTATTTTAGGTATGATGGCATGTTTGAGGATCACATGTGAGGCAAACACACACACACACAGCGTTACAAATAAAATTTTCTTATTTGTGAAGCCAATGAAGCAATAACCTTATCAACCTGTTGAATTGAGAGATGAGCAGGGAGTGGGTGGCACTATCTCCAGCCTCTGCTGTCACTGTCACGTCAGCAACAGGAAGATGCATGGCACTGACACACAGGAATATCTTTCTGAATTCCTTTTCCCAGTGATGACTCCAGTTGCCATTTCAGGGACACCTCACCAGGTATCTTGACATTGTTGTACCTCCTGAAACTATTAAAGCTAGATGAGAAGGGCATCAGGCCAACCAGGATTTCAAAGCTACCTCCAACTGAATCTTTGTTCTAGCTTTGTCCTGCTGAGGAAGGGCAACAGGAGCAAGGTGGCTAGAAGTGCTTCTTTGGCATTTTCCCCAAGCTGACTTGAACCATGAAGACCACCACAACCATATCACATCCAACCCAGGACAGGGGACAGCAGTAAGAGTCTTTGAGAGGTTCCCATATTTGTGTTATGCTGTGTTGTCCAACAGAGCCTGGGAACTCATTTATTAAAATAAATATGTCAACTTAAAATTATTCATTTCTTCCGAACTCACAGTTATAGGAATTCTGGTAGGTTTTTGGGAAATAAGGAGAAATGAGAGGAGGTATTCTCCCCTTACGAGTTAGCATTCAGACACTAAGACTGGGATAAGAATAACAGTGCCTGCCTCATTTAACACAATTGTGTTGAGAAATGCAAACCAAGTATTAACAATCTAACATGAATTCATCCCGAGGCTTATTAAAAACCACAGTTCTGGAGGCTTCTGTCACAGCTCATTCTGTTAAGTACTTGGCACACAAGCATGAGGACTTGATTTGTTCATCAAAAACTACATAAAAATGATCCTGGTGGGGTGCCATGAGCTTGTGATCTCAGCATAGGAGAGGCAGAGGCAGGTTGATTCCTGGGGCTTGCTGGCCAGCTAGCTGATCCTAAGTTCCAGGAAAAGTGAAGTTGTATCTCAAAAAAAAAAAAAAAAAAAAAGGTGAGTCCAGAGGAATGGAAGTGGAAGTAGGCTTCTGGCTTTCACATGTGTGTATACATGCATTAACACATATATACAAACACACAGGGCAACAGGTACACACACACACACACACACACACACACACACACACATACACACACACACACACTTCTGAAATCTTTATTTTCCTGATTCCCAAACTTTGATTGTTTCTATTTCATAGCAATGTACTCAAGGACTCTTTATTTATTTGTTTGTTTATTTATTTATGTTATGTATCTGTGTCTGTGTCTGTATCTGTGTCTGTGAGTATGTATGTGTATGTGTGTGGAGGTGCAAGTGAAGGTCAGAAGAAAGGGCCAGATCTTTTGGAGTTAGAGTTGCAGGCAATTGTGAGTCCCCTTCTATGGGAACTGGGAATCGAACTCTGGTCCAAAAGCACCAAGCACTCTTAACCACTGAGCCATCTTTCCGGTTCTCAAGGACTCTTTTTATCTTGACTTGCCTCTGGAGCCCATGCCATACAATGTCCTCCCTGTTCACTGCACGTGTGTATGTGACCCTGACAACTGTTTCCATATGTTGATCTCCTCTCTTTAAGGTAACTTACAAATTCAAATGTCAGCGCAAATGTCACCCTCTTCAAAAATCTCTATTCTGTTCACAGTTTTCATTGGAAGACCTAGGCTTCTATCCTCTGTGTTAAAGCTGGTGTTTCACAAGCTTTTGCCAAATGTGCCAAATGTGTGTGTAAGGGTTAACTACATAAAGTTGCCTGATACTGACTCACATTTATTATAATGTCCCAACCAAAGCAGTGTGAACTTAAAGAAACAATGAAGTCATGTACTAACTTCATTGTAAAGGGGGCTTGAACTGTCCGAGTACATCAACCATCTTCAAACATAATAATGGATGAAAAATATTATCAATGTAGTCTGCTTTGACTTCCTAACATACTTCTCTTATGCCTCTTTACCCTCCTTTAGACGACTTTTCAGCATGCATCATAAGAGAAGGAATGGAGGGAATGATTTCTTTATTTTCCTTGTAAAGCACATTGGATTTCTGTCAAATCAATGAGTTCCAAGGGTAGCAATACTTTTTGAAATATATGAGTTTACAGAGAGGAGTATTGATGTAGCAGGACAAGCATGGCATCATTACCTTGACATCCAAACACAATCTTCCCTTCTGAAGGACACTTAGATTTGAAAAAACAGTGACTGAAAAATACTTGGTGAGTAAAATGTGTTTTCAGTCCAAAAGGAAAACCCAAAGCAGACACTGAATTCATGGAATGGCTGGTTCTAGATTCTAATTTGAAGGTGAAGACTTCTACTTAGATTTACATTTTGTACCATAGGCATTAAGTTCTTTATCTTGCAAATTCAAGGGCTAATGTGCACACATTGTATGCTGACCGTGATTTGGCCACTGGAAATACAAACAGTACATGAAACACAATTCATGTAATCACATAACTGACCACATCTGGCTTTGGGAGATACTAATCAAAGTACAAACTAATGCATAATTTGAAAAATGGTTTAATTGCTATGATGAAAACCAAGCAAGATAAGAACCAAGCATGATCAGGTGGCATTGTGAAATGATTGTGGATGGAGTGTTTGCTCTGTAAACATCTGGAGGGATCACTTTGGAGACAGAGGAAATAGTATGATCAAGAGCCTTAAATAGGAGTTGGCTGGTGCACATGAACATAAAGAATTGTGGAAGGTACACACGGGTGAGATAATGTATAGTTTCACTTTTTGATTCTTTGTTAAGCAAGGGGGGAAATCATTGGAGTGTTTTTTATTAGAGACGTTATATGACTTCTGTTCTAAGCATCACCTTGGTTACTGTATATCTAGCAAAATGTAGAGAACTTATTAAACCTTGAAGGTTGTGAGAAAGTAAAGAATGAAGGCACAAAAAGTCAGCTAAGAGAAAGTGCTTCTAGGTGGTGTGGGAAGCATATGGATGTGCTGCATTTTAAATTTAATTTTTATTAGTAAATTTTGTTCTATTACAATTTTATATGTGCACACTCTGTGTTTGGATACTTCTCCCCATAACCTTCTCCTATTTCCTTCCTACTCTTACCAGCCCCTGCTTTTGTCTACAAATCTCTTCCCCTATTTACTAGTTTGGGTTTTTAACGTCCCAAAGGACTGTATGTGTGATCCTGAGTTTGAAACTGACCATCAGAGCCTGTGAGCTGGCTAGCGGGTGTACAGGTAGCTACTGTGTTTCCCCATCACAGAATATGTGGGTTGCCAATACAAAAGTAGTATATGGTAGGGCCTAATGAGTGTCTTTCCTCCCCTTAGCTTTTAGAAGGGTTTGACTTCTATGTATCTGGTACCATTTTACACAAATGTTGTGAGTGTGTGGTTACCAGAGCTGTGTCATACTTAGAAGATGGTATTTCCCAACTGCTCTCCCAATCCTCTGGCGGCTACATTCTCCCCACCCCCTCTTCTGCAATGTTCCCAGAGTTTTAAGCGTGTGATGTGGATGCTTTATTTAAGGATAAACCCCTCAACTGTCCTTTGTTATCATCCTGTAAAGCAGGGTCTTTGCATTTACTTCATTCACTACAAAGAGGGACTTCTTTGTTTAAGTCTGAGAGGAGCCTTTGTCTGTGGGTATAAAAATAGATATTTAGGGAGTGGTTTGATGCTATGTAAATTTAGCTCAGCAGTGCCCCCTACCCTAGAGTCAACAATCTCTTCATTCCTAAGTTTTGGGCCAGGTTTAAAATATTAGGCATATTCCCTCTTACAGATGAAGTCCCAAATCCAATTAGGGAGCAGTTGGTTACCCTTATAACAGGGATGCCACCATTATACAAATGGGCGCATCTTGTCTGTCAGGTTGTTTTGTGGTTAATGAAGTTCACAGCTCTGTTAGATTGTCAATGCTTTTCCCCACAGCTGCTTGTAAAGCAACATTTGGCACCATGAGACCTAGACAAAAGGTGTGTGTGAGGATCTTCTAGTCTATTTCATCTACATTTTGCACCCAAAGTACACAATGTCAATGGCTATAGTATCTTATCGGCTATGTGTAGTAGGTAATCAAAAGGAGTGTGGAAAACCTGTAAGGGTTGGGCAGCCTCTGAAGTCTCTCTGAACAATGACTCCTATAGAGGTGTTCCACATTTGATTCTAGGATGTTTGCTTAATGACTCCTTGTTTCTAGGGCCTACATTTTCTAGTCTTGTGGGTTATATGTCTTCAAACTATTTTTATGTTTTTAATTGAGTTACTAGATAATAGGTTACCAAACTTTTTTTTCATACCTCCTTTATTTTGTTTGCTCACTTCCCATCTCCTCCATTTCCCATCCTTCTCCCTGTTTTGATTTTTCTATACCCAGTATACCAATTTCCATCCTCACTTGACTAATGTGATACTGTCTCCCCTTCCTTAACATGCTTAATTTTTATGAGAATCTGAGACAATTTATAGATAGGTATGCTTTGCAGATAAAAGAGTTTAGTGTTGTGTCTAAAGGCAAAAGCATCGAGACTAAAGTTTCTACATCTTTATAACACTAATATGTCCTAGCTGTTCAATGTTTTGAAAGTCAATTAGTCATCATCCAATGTCTATTTATCCATTTAAAATGGGAATGTTAGTTTACCTTATAGGGATTTTTTTTATAAATTTTTTTGTTTTGTTTTTCGAGACAGGGTTTCTCTGTGTAGCTTTGCACCTTTCCTGGAACTCGCTTTGTAGACCAGGCTGGCTTCGAACTCACAGAGATCTGCCTGGCTCTGCCTCCCGAGTGCTGGGATTAAAGGCGTGCGCCACCACTGCCTGGCTAACGTTATAGGGATTTTGTGAAACTACATTAGGATACTCCAGGCAAACTTTTTTCATCATGCTTGTTATGATAAACACAACAAAGCCTAGCATTTTACTTAGCTGGTATCATAATTTCATGATTTGGAGAAGCTGCTTCCAAAAGCTGACCAACAACAATACCTAAGGGGTCTCTCTAGTAAGGTGAGCTTACCATAAATAAATAAGCCACGAGTTAATAGTCCCTTAACTTGAGGCTGCTGCTGCTTCCAGCAAGATGTTGATTGTGAGTGATGTTTTCCCTCGGGTGTGAAACCTCTGAGTTCCCCTCCTACTCAGCATTTAGCAAAGATGTGTATCCTAGCTTGATTTCTGTTGCTGTGACAAAACACTCCGATGAAAAGCTACTTGAGGGGGGAAAAGGGTCATTTCATCTTACACTTTAAGTTATTGTTTCATCCGTAAATCAATGTTCTCAACCATATTAATTTTTGTCAATTT
Organism: Peromyscus nudipes; assembly: GCA_902168325.1. Classification (NCBI taxonomy): domain Eukaryota; kingdom Metazoa; phylum Chordata; class Mammalia; order Rodentia; family Cricetidae; genus Peromyscus; species Peromyscus nudipes. Next base: position 16,857 of record CABHPH010144495.1, read on the forward strand.
AAAAAATGTAATTAAGGAATGTGATTTTTTTCAGTACATGTTGTGATACTAAGAATATATCGTAGTATTTTTTTGTTTGTACTTGTTGATTTTCTGACCTAAAATTGAAAAAAAAATTTATTTAAGCATACTGATTATAAGAGAGCTCAGGATTGACTCTCCAGGTTTGATTTTGTGATATTTGTTTTGGAACACCACCACCCCAACCCGACACACACAGGTTGGTGGTTTGTAAAACTGAAAACTCATGTATGAAATGTTACTTAAAATGAGGCCCAGCCATGATTATGCCAGCCAAAATACGACTGTAGACAAGAGAGTTGCTCTCCAGGCCCCATCCTTTACTGAGGAGCTGTTGACTGTTAGCTACTAAAGAAGGGAGACTCATTTTGTGAGGTTATGGCCACTAGTAGGTTACTCATGCTCCAGTGAATGTCCCTATACCCATGACGAACATATAGGCATCATTAATTGAATTTATAGTGTCTTGTAGACAAAGTAGGGAGCCTGGACTCATGAAATCTCAACTTTATGACTGTGTAAATAAAACCTGCACAATATTTTGCCATTTTTTGAACATCTCTTTATGTTTTCACTTTAAGTTTACCATAGACATGCATGATGCTCTCTCCTTTGAGACATCTGAACAGAAGGATCACGTTCCACATTGAGCAGCAATCTGCTCCTGTGGTCTGGAAAGCACAACCACAGTGCTCCAGAGCAAGGATCTGCAGCTCAGTGCTTAAAGTCACATCTGCCCCATTCTGTGAAGCTGTATCATTTTATATGGCTAATGATGATCATATATTGAATGCCTCTTATTTTGGGGTAGCTTATGCACAAGGATACGTATGAAGCTCATGTGAGGAAGTTTCTGTCACCAGCATCTTCAGAGAAGGAACCTGAAGCACCTAGAGAGTGAGTGTTCCAGAGCTGAGTAGTAAATAGGAGGAACTGGACACTGAATGCGGTTTTGTCTGGTTCTCTGCTCCCCTTAATATTACAACACAAATCTTTCACAACGGGGCAGTGAGCAGGGGAAGTTCTATATATCTTATATCTGGAAGATTAGAGGCTGACCTTTAAATATAAGGCTGAAATCAAATTCATTGTTGTATGTGACTGATTTCGTATAAACCGTGACCTTTAACTTTGGAGTGGGAAGATGGATAAACAATTTCCCAAGAAACACCCGTCTTGGTTCCTTCCAGAAATTTACTTGGTTTAAAAAAAAAAAAAAAGATGAAGAGCAGGAAGGCCACATTTTTCTGGGTAGGGCACAGGAGTTTTCCGTAGCCATTTTCCTCCCGACTCTCTGCGTAAGTATAGCCTGTGGCAAAATTGAAGGATTTCAGTGAACATTCATGTTCTGAGGACTTTCCTTTTGAAAGGATGGGGATGAATACTGACAAAATTACCCCTTTTCAAATAAAAGCCAAGAGAATATTTTCTGACTGTCAAATGCATGCAGAACATTCTCAGCACAGAAATAAACCAAATTAAAATAACTAGAACTCGCCTTCTTGAGAACAGTGAAGGCAGGTGTGGTGGGCCTTTGGCAGACCTACTACACTCTAACATTAGGCACAGTTCAGGAAGAAATAAAAACAAAAACATAAGTAATGATGGTTTCCAAAATAAGTCACTTTGTGACAGTCAAGTGGGCCTTAGAGTCCTGGGCAGTCTTCTAACTATTTTGACTGAAGTATGTAATGGCAAACTCACATGCAAGAGATTCTTTGAACCCATGAATCTCTCTCTTAGTAAATATCACAGAGGCTACCAAACTTCAGGCATATCATCACCAAGAATCAGGTTGTCTGGGAACGCAGGCATCCATCCCATTTTGTACGACCAAACTTCTCCTGTTAGGAGCACAAAAAAAGTTAAAGTAACCCATGCTAAGTTCAACTTCATATTTTCTCCAGTCCTTGAATCTGTATTGGCGTCTGGTATCTGACCTAATACAGAGGGTACAACTAAAGAAACTGAAGGAAAGTAAACTGGTTTGGAAAAAGGACTGGACTTGGTATTAACAGTGCAGTGCAAAGGATAGTCCTACCCTTGGGGTTCATGATTAATAGAGTAA